>JAATLQ010004054.1:8316-55527 GCA_013421005.1 Heliconius erato x Heliconius himera | reverse complement strand
CTAAATTAGGACATTTAAAAATTGTGAACTATTCTTAAATCGCGAAGGGACTCGCGATTAGCAGGATGGCCGAGCTGTTAGCATAAGTTTCTTATAATGTAGTAATAGGTGTCACTGTAATTACAAGTACGTCATTTGATATTGTTTCCATTATCGATTGTATTAAGTGGCGGTAGTGTGCTGCGTCTTTTCCGGTGGATTTCCAATATAAGCACAAACGACACGGCACTCATGTGCATTACGTTCTAAGATATTGTCAAGACAACTTGTCATTATAATTCATATTTCAATATTGTGACTACGAGAGTATATGTGTATATAACAAGTGTAAATAAATTTATTGTAAAAGTTGGATTTTGTGTCTGATTTGTTGGTTCGCCTAACATTATATGTATATTACGTATTATAATAATACAGTTATGAGCGTTATTTTTTTAAAATCATTATTATTATTTATTATATTTGTATATTCTAAAGATATAATTTTTAATGTATTTAGAAAAATAAACAAAAAAATGCTTGATATTTATTTTACTGAAATTTATTTTGAAATTATTGAACACTTTTTTTATTTTTACATTGAGTATATTTAAATATGTGCGAGTGTGATGTCGAGATGATGACAACTGACTTCAACAAGATGTCCAACAAAGAACGATCGATGGCTGTCGATGATGATATTTACGTAAAAACAATGTAGGGGGGGCTTAAGATAAAAAATGAATAGAATATGAATCTATTACGATTTTTAAAATATTTCTCTTTATTTTATTAAGTTTGTACACATACACTTTCTGAACTACTTACTGGACTGATTAGAATGAAACGTTTTGGGAAAGTGAGGAGATTTGGTCATTTAATTTCGAGGAACTGAACTAGTAAACCTAATGTAGAACCGTACTGGTTCAGCGAAACTATAATTAATCATTAATAGCGTACCTTTTTTTTTTATCGCTGGAAAATGCATTTACGCAGACCGCCCACACGCAAGACAAATGCCTTACGGATGAGCGGTACTGTGGGACTCACCGGTGAAACCAATCCTACCCACTAAAACCATGCGGAAACCCTCCACCGTCCACCGTCGCCTTCAGGGTGCCCTGGGGTTTCTCCTAGGGCACCTGCAGCCTCGATGGCTTGCAGGAGGATCACCCTGATCCTCCCGCAGTAGCTCCTCTAGGGTAGGGGGAGTAGAAGGTGCGCGTACTGCCTTCTTCTACCAACTGGCCTACGGCGGCGGAGCGAGTCTGCATTCGAGCTGAACTCACGCACCCGCTCCGCGGCCTCCTTCAGTGCGATTACTGATTCGCAGAGAGAGACCATTGCAGACCAGTTTCTCTCACTTTCTTCAGCATGGCCCCCACCACACTGGACAGTGAGAGGTCCCTACCCACTACAGCCATCAAGACTTGGCGATGTGGGACCCAAGCGGGACATTCCGCCAGAGTGTGATGCGCCGAGTCAACGGAGGCATCACACTCGTGGCACACCGGCGACAGCTCCCGACGCACAATTTGATGTAGGTATTTGCCGAAGCAGCCGTGCCCCGTCAGTATCTGCTCCAGCCTGAACGTCAGGACCCCGAAACTCCTATTAACCCAGCGCTCTAGGTGAGGGCGGACTGCCTCCACCGTCGCTAGGCCTGCCGCCGGAGAAATTAATAGCGTACCTAACACAACCTAAATAAAAGCTTGTAGTAACATTAATAAAAGTTATAAAAGTGATGACCATTTTCCACTGATATCTACAAATTAAAGATCAAGTGAAATCCCTAAAGATTTAAGCTACCTTCCGCGATTACCACTAGGCTACCACTGAGCTATCCTAGAATTATAGCGCCAGAATAACGAAAAAAAAATGTATACGTACCTGTTATAATTAGCGAGAATAGACGTCAAAACAACTTTTAATTTTCGAACTTCAAAAATAAAAATCTCTTTATATTTATTTAATTTTGAATATACTCCGTCTACTTAATGCATATAAATAGTAGTAATATTTTGCTTGACGTAAAAATATCGAAAGCAATCTATCCTTTTGATCTTCAGGATACATAAGTACATAAAATGAAAAATGACATTACCCTCATATGTGCTGTCGGGCAATAAATGTTGATCGTCATATTGTATACTTAAGCTACAGTTACACATGCTCATTACTAACTGGAAAGCATGCTATTATAAAGTAATTACTCATAGTAGCTTGCGTGTCAAACCATTGCTTATGATGCGCATGCTAATTTCGAACTTACTCGAAAGTCTACAGTCGTTCGATTTTTAAGCACGGAAAAAAACATGGAAAGCCACCCATTCTTTGGCCGTCTCTATAGAATTAAATAAAATCAGCAGTTTCATGGATATATATTTGTTGCACTTTAAAACACATATATGTAATACAATTAAAAAAATATTAGTTAGCAAAGGTGGGTTATAGAATGTATCCTAAAACTTTTATCAAGAAAGAAAATAAGAAGGAATAAGGCATAGGCGTTCATTGTTCCGATATAAAATATCAAATTTTAGAGTTATTTCGTCACTCCAGAAGAACATTTTTGCAGAGATGTTGCACGCACACCTCCGCGAGCGTCTGATCGATACTAGCATGCTCAATAAACAAACATGTTCAACGCGCTCAAAGCACGACCCTTTCCCTCGGCGATGTAGGTAGCATGCTTAAAAATCGAACGGACGTCGACTTTCGAGCGAGCTCGAAATGAGCATGCTCATTATTAACAATGCTTTGACACACATGATAGTATGTATTAATGCTCAATAATAGTCTTCTTTCTTGCTAGTAATGATCATGTGTAACTGTAGCCTTACTCTTTATTTTTAAACGTATTAAATATCGCGATGTTTATTAATATTATATACAATATAACATGTCATTAGCACTGTTTTTATCATAATATAATATTATACATACTTAATGAACATTACAAAATATATAGTATGTACACAAATACACCTGTACCTATACATTAAATTTATGCAATACACGCGTACATATTAATACTGGTTTATATCTAACTATTTGAATTTTTTTACCGCTTGGTAAGTCAAAACTAACTTCACAAAAGACAAAAAAAAATATCGGAATCTCGTAAAATGGAGGATATATTTATAAGTAGTATTTAAATATCTCTAATTTTATTTCGACTTATTTTTCTTTGAAGTAAAAATTTCTGTAACTAACTACTATCTTAATTTACCTTCGAATAATGCGACTAACTCTCCTCCTTACACTTACTACACGTACTTAATGTACGACATTTATGCCTAAAGATTATGTAGTAATCATGAGAAATTTAATAAGGTTTTAAGAAATATTTTTGTTTTAAAAAAAATGTAGATTATTAATTAAAAATACCGTTTTAAAAACAAGCTTAAATTCAACAGATTATAAGCTTCTTTTGCTAAAACAACTTATGTTGTACTTAAGTTATAATAATAATTATATGAAAATGCAACAATCGTACCGTGCAAGAAATTTATTTAATTTTAATTTTGTTTTTTATATGCGTTACAAGCTTTTGCAATTTTGTAAAATTACTATTTTCGTTGAAAAAGTTTTTTTGCTTAATAATTATTTTTGACTTTTAACTTTTCTCTGAATCTTTTCATTTCTATTAATAAATTTATTTATTGGTTTAGCCAAAACAAGTCAAACAAATCGAAACACGAGCCGTCTACCTTCCTTAGTGTGTCCAGAAGTCCATTTTCATTTCCCGATTCCATCTTTAGGCTCCGTATATAATTTAACGCGACAGTAAGTACTCGCCAATATAGTAACTAATACTAAGAAACCCAAACACGACATGTCTACCTTTCTTATTTCAGTATCACAAGAGGCACACGTGTGTGACTATAAACGTGACAGGTTGTGGGTTCGATTCCAACTCGAGGACATTAAATATTTAATATTTTAATTTGTTCGCTCCGGTGAGGCAAAAGCGCGGCGCTGAGTTTCTCTTATGAACACGCGATGACTCCAGAAATAAGTGGAAAGTGTGGAAGTGGAGTCTTAACACTAGGCCTCCCTCTGCCTACCCTGTTATATGCAAAATACAGCGTGAAGTTGATTTAATTATCATCAAAACTGAAGTCTGATGCGAATTTCAGAACAATCGGACACTAGGAAGTGTTTCCACTTGCTAGATTTCACATACAATAACACACATACTTACGTTTTAGTAAGTTAAATAAACGATTGTAAAAGGATACAAGTAAATCTGTTCAGGAAAGATTGCCATACACGAATAATTGAACATACCTAGACTACAGGTAATTTTGTAACTGTACCCGCAGATAATAAAATCGAAATCTGTCGTTAAACTGTTTTTACTATCTTTTATTTTATTAGGCTCTTAATAAATTCCTAAATTTAATCTTAAAAATAATTAATTCCACTATCCAACTACACACTGATATCTATTTTATATTTTACGTTTTTAGGTAAGTATTCCTATAAAATATTTTTTAGTGCAATATTAAAAAAAAATAAATAAATCAGCTTCATGCTGTATCCCGCACACGGGATACATATAGGGTAGGCAGAGGGAACCTAGTGTTAAAACACTCCGTTCCCCACTTTCTGCCGAATTCTGGAGGCATTGCGTGCGCCGCGCATAACTTCGACACCAGAGCGATAAAATGGAAATACAAATTTAAGTAAATATTTCATCTCCTCGAGTAGGAATCGAACTCACAACCAGTCGGTTTTGCAGTCATACTTGGTGCCGCTGCGCCACGACTGACCTCAAGTGCAAGATTAGATACAATTTAATTAATTATACATGCTTACATATGCTGTATGATGATTATTATTTTGCAAACTGAGAGCTAATAATAATTGCATTGGACAATGTATTTAATTTAACGATGTCATATTACAAGGCACATCGCTGACAATATAATCTACTTATAGTAATATAACTAGCGTCCCGCTCGCGGCTTCGCCTGCTAAAGCTATACGATTTAACATTATTTATGTGTATTTAGGGAAAATTCGATGGTTATTTTAGAATGGTTAACTATACTTGTATGTTATACAAATACCATGTCCTAGTTTACTATGATACACAAAATAAAATTAAAATAAAAACTATACTTTTTAGAGATTTATTCTTTTATGCTCGCAGAGATTGTCGAATTTAATTAAAAGTTTGTTTTTTTCAATACTAGTGGCCCCCGCGCGGCTCCGCCCTCCTTTTTAATTTAATATACTTTGTATTTAGGAAAAATTGCTTGGTTATTTTAGTATCTATGTTTATACACTTAATAAAACTTAGTTTTAATCTTTTGGGATTTTATTTGATTTTAAATGAAACTATTTCAACCGGATGTGATGGAATATACATTTTGGAAACCCGACGCTTCGAACACTTTGCAGTAGTCCGTGGTCACGGCTAGACTTTATTGAGTCATAGAGTAAATATACGCGGTTAATCCGGTTAAAATAATTTCATTTAAAATGTGTAATTTGCTCCCAAAAATGGCCGTGTTTATTAATAGTAAAATGTTTTTTTCTTATTTCATATTTATCTATACCCGCACTCGGCAAACACGACTTTTAGGCAGGAATTCTCATTCTCGCTATCCGTCAGTGAAAGTCCTATATGAAATCAGTTCAGAAATTAGCCTGGACAAATAAAGAGACAAAAATATGAAATTGTTTGTTTGTATTTTAGTATCGTATGAATAACTATAATGTGCACTTGACACAAACAAGGTTATTTTGAAATCACAGACAGGCGTTTTTTTTATATATTTATAAAAAACGGTCAAATTGCTATTTTCTTTTATGTTACAAAGTGCCCTATTGTGACTTAATTATAACTAAGAGATAGATATACGGTGTCGTAGACATTTTTTTGGACTAGTGGAATTAAATATTTTTGTAGTATAATGTATTTAAAGTAATTCGATGCCTTTTATTATTTTTGTTTCGTTATTTACGGCTAACTAAGAGTTACACCGTAATGTTATATAGCCTATAGCACTCCTGAGATATGTAGCCTTTATACAAAACAAAAAAAAAACAACCAATATTTTCAGAGATCTCAGCGTTTAGAGTGACTGTAAACGCGACTCGTTGTGGAGTTCGATCCCCACTCGAGGAAATGCAATATTTATTTAAATTTATACTTCCATCTTCTTTGCTCTGGTGCCCAGGCAAAGAGCGGCGTTGAGTTCCGCCAAACAACACGCAATGCCTCCAAAATTCGTCGGAAAGTGAAAACGGAGTATCTTAACACTAGGTTCCCTCTGCCTACCCTGTTATGTGCGTGAAGCTGATTTATTTATTTAGCGCTTAAATAAACAAACAAACTGTTAACTGTTAACTATATTATCCATACCTGTGTTATAAATTCGAAAGTAACTCTGTCTGTCTGTCTGTCTTTTACGCAATCAGAGCCAATTCAATTGTGATAAAATACTCATAAAGAGATACTTTATGGTCTTTGGATGAACATAGGTTACTTTTTTTCTTATATTTGTAATATTGTCGATATATACTAAAATATTAAAATACTTTTTTACAGTATAAATAGTTTGACAGGCATTTTATTCTGCCATCTTAATAACAACCGACCGTTGCTAAGCAACGGTTTGCAAAGTTTGTAGTTATAAGAAAACGTCACCCAAAATGGGCTTGCTTAACGCATAAGTACATGGCGTGCGCTGACTCAATCTTATGAGATACATAAAAACAATGCTTAACAAAAATATTGTTCTTTAAATAATGTTTAAAAAAGTCCGCGATGGTATATGTTTATCTCTGAAGGTTGAGAAAAAGTAACCATTTTA
The DNA here is from genome assembly GCA_013421005.1 of Heliconius erato x Heliconius himera. NCBI lineage: Eukaryota > Metazoa > Arthropoda > Insecta > Lepidoptera > Nymphalidae > Heliconius > Heliconius erato x Heliconius himera. The sequence goes on along the minus strand of JAATLQ010004054.1, from coordinate 48,718 downwards.
ATTAATTTACTTTATATTTATCGGGTTTTTCTTGTATGTATTTTCTATAATTTGATATTGATCGTTAAATATGAAAATTAATATAATAGTCACTTTTAGCATTTCATCTAGATTGAAATTATAGTTTATTGTATAACATTCTAATAAATAACTAAGGAGATGTCACTGATTCGAAACGACGGACTGACGGTTGACGGTTTTGTAAATTTTCATACATTTTCGAACTACTGTTAATTTTTATGTAATTATTTGCAGTTTATAATTAATTTATACTTTTCTTTAGTTCTTCGCTTATTCGAGTAGTAGATTAGTTAGATTTTCATAAATTTCATGGTGTGGTGTAAGTTGCGGACCTGCGCGGAGTCGGCATAATATTATTTAAGTATTTATTGTTTAAGGAAAGAATTGTTGGTTATTTCTTCTCGGTTGGATGGTTATTTATACCTTCGTTATACACTTAATAAATTATAGTTTTAGTTTTTTGGGATTTTATTTGATATTGCTCGCAAAACTTATCATATTTAATGTGGAAGGGACTTTAATTATTTCATATAGTATCTATGTACGCGCGCAAGGAAAACGTGTAAAAGATTATTCCCGGGTCAGCAAAATCGATCACTGAAAGTCCAATAAAAATCAGTTCAGTTATTCTGGACATTAGCTCGGGGAAATAGAAAGACAGACAGAGACAAAAAATATAATATTTTTTATTGTATTTAAGTATTATGTAAATAACCACATACACTTGCAAAAACATATCACAACACATTTAATTTTAATTCTTTTAAATATTTATTTTACTTTGATGTTATTAATAATGTAGCTGGTTTTGTTTAGTTTTTTTTATTAATATTTTAAAATCATTTCGTTTACTTATATTTTTTTTTCATTTAAATTAGTTAGATATTTTCAAAAACAATTTTATAAATATATCTAATAAGCATTCGTATAGTTCAAGCGGGCGAAGCCGCGTCCGGGTCCGCTAGTATTAGTATATATATATATATATATACATATGTATGTATATTTCGCATTTACAAAAATCGCTGAGCGTGATGAGCATTTTGCATTGAAATAAAATATTTAAAGATCTGGAGCATTTGACGAAAGACCTACTAGCTAGAGCCATACAAATAAGAAAATAGAACATTAGGAAAACTTTTTCATTATCATAGAAAATTTTATTTAAATTTTAGTTTTGTAAAAACAAAAAGGAAATAATTGAACGATATACCACTAGGATTAAAAAGTCTAGTCAAGCATACAATACAATAAATATATCTACTATTCCTATTACGGCAATAAAATATTAATCTATATATATAAAAGGACTTGTGCTGACTGACTGAGGTAAGACGCACGCAGAGACGTAACCGCTGATGGTAGAAACCTGAAATTTGGGCAGATGTTTATTTTCATATTCTAGACATCCTTTATAAACGGAATTTGAAAAATATTAACCCTAAAGGGATGAAATAGGGGTTGAAAGTTTATATGGAAAAAAAATTAATCTGTACTGATTTTTATAAAATTTCAGAAATTCAGACTCTTAAAAATATTTCATTGAACACGTGTTTCATGGTTTTTAAGAATTCACCCCCTAAAGGTTCAAATAAGGGGTTGAAAGTTTATATGGAAAAATCTTTAAATTGCCACCGATTTTTATAAAAATTTAAATTCAGACTATTAAAAATATTTTATTGAACACGTGTTTCGTGGTTTTTTTAGAATTCACTCCTAATAAGCGGGCGAAGCCGCGCGCGCCCTCTAGTTATTAATATTTATAGAAAAAGTAGAATAGTCCATGTCAGAACTAGTAAAATATACAAAAAACTTTGTTTGATCTTGCGCTTGTTACGACGCCCTAATATTTAAGTTAAGAATAAAATATTTCTATTAAATATATGTTTATAGTGTTTTTTTTTTAAATAAATTTGTAGGTCGTTGAGGAGCATGGGCACAAGCAACAATACAAGCAGTAGCACAAGCGTGCGACTCGCGGAAATTAAATCTATACTAATATAATAAAGCTGAAGAGTTTGTTTTTTTGTTTTAACTATTGGTTCCCAACCAGTGGTCCGCAGAAGCCCAAATATGGGTGGATTTTCATTTTATGACTGAGGATGGTGAGGGGAAGTTTCTGTTTGATTATCACAGTTAATTTTTATTATACCTACATGCATAGTGGTCAGTGCTACCAAGAACGATATAAAAGTGGTCCTTGATCAAGAAAATGTTGGGAAACTATGGTTTAAACGTTAAAATCTCTGGATCTACTTGTCCGATTTACGTTCTTTTTGTTTTGTATGAAAGTTGCATTCTTCAGAAGTGCTATAGGTTGTATATAACATTACGGTGTAAGTCTTAGTTAGCCTTAAATAACGAAATAACAATAATAAGGAACGATATAGAATTGCTTTAAAATTTTTATTGCTTTAAGCGCGTGCGCTGCACATATAGCTTATTATATTATGTCAGTATGTTGTATGATAAACATATTCGATTTTGTTAGATCTAAAATAAAGTCAGCAACGCTATATATCTATCTCTTATAAATGACAATGGCATTTTGTGACAAAAAATATTTGAAAATTGTAAGGTGATAGATATTTCATCGATTTTAATTTCACATTTATATTGAAACTTACGAGCGTAAGTTATTTCATCATCAAGGAAATTGAATGTAGATAATCTTCGGCTTTATAGCATATAATTTAGACGTATACTTTTCGAGAAAATGTAAAATTAAAACAATGCAACGCTCTGTTACGGTCGCGAACCTAGGCTAGAGTCCCGCGGGGGGCGCCCTTGCCGCCGATGACGTCCTATCATACAGCCACGTAGTGTTCATGATTGATAGTATTAATCTGTTGGCAAATGCAGAATAATAAAAGTATTATAGATGGTATGCGGGCGAAGCTGCGAGTGGGCCGCTAGTATTTAATATTTCTATTTTCCTCGCTCTGGTAACTCCGGTTACATCGAGTGCGTAATTCTTTTATGGGACAATGTGTACGCTTTTACAATAGGATTCGAGAAAACGTCCAAATGGGAATGAAATGTTGAGTCCAGTCTGTTTCAAAGTATCATTGTCACAAATATTAAAATTTATTTTTGTATCATTGATATAAAAAAAGTCCCGTTGAGTTTCTTGCGCCGATTCTTCTCAGGTTCAGACCTGAGAAGATTCGGCGCACGAATCGAACTCAACGGGACTTTTTTTATATCAATGATACAAAAATTTTGTGAACTGGAGGTTATTTGACGTCCAAAAAATAAAGCATGTAATTTCTTACTTTTGATGCAGTTGATATCTTTGTTAATAATTTAATTTTTATTTGGGCTTTGCGGTTACTACATCTTGATAAGTTATTATATCGTATTAAGTTATTATATAGGAGAAAGTGAGATTGTGACCCCTGCAGGTATCTTGGCCCCCCCTTGATTGATATTTGTCATTAACAATCGCGCTGTCTAGTGAAACTTCTTCTAAAATGGAACATTAATATGAAAATATAAAAATTATATAAAAAAATCTGTGAAAGCAAAGCATTCCCGTGTTTACGAAGCAGTTTAAACCTGCACTCGTCAACACTTTTTAATGTGCTGTAATTATTTTAATATTTTATTAAATATGAAGTCATTATGCTTACAGATTTTTTTAGGTACAAGGTGTAAATATGCATAATATTCAATGTTGTATATGCATTGAGGTTTGCTAATAGATTCCCGTGATATTGGTGATTTTGTCCCCTCATATTGCTCTCATATTGTGTTGTGGTCCCGGGGATCATATAACGTACAGATATGGTATTTAAATATTTTACTTGTTTGCTGACACGTATAAATATATTGTTCCCAGCTATCAATTGTGTGAATCTTTTCTATCAGGAGAAAATCGTGAAAAACGAAGCGAACCTGGACGCGGATGTTGACAGAGACAATGTCGCTAGCAGTTCTAGCCGGCACCAAAGAGACGTGATATCTTGCAAGAGCAACAAGAATAAAAGAGTCGTAGGACTCGTCTGAATGTGATGAAAATAACCGTCCTCGCTTGAGGACTCGGATACATTCTGTATATTTTGTGACACCGGTTACTCGAACGACAGACTTGGAGAAGAGTGGACTTAGTGTCAGACTAATGGCCTCACACTCGCTGTGCATCCGAAATAAATGTGCTATTTTTGTCCTTAAGTTCAACACATATAATTTCGCCACAAGAAATTATATAACACAATTTTACTTATATGCACCAAATAAGTAAAATTGTGTTATATAATTGTACTTAAATTTGTGGTTACTCTGTATATACATAATTTTTAATATTCTGTCACATTTTATTAATTCCATAATAAATCATATATAGATAAATAAATATCCAAACCGGTGATGTATTATTTAGTTATGTATTTCTTTTACATGTCATACTAGACCTCAAAAACAAAATGGGGGCCACATTACCACCTCGCTATATACTAGGTATAGTTAAGTATTAATTTTATTTTTCTTAGTTTTTTACCATTTCTTTATTTTCCAGATTTTACATGTTATAAACATAACGTGACTTCGAAATTCCACTTGAATATCTAAAAATTTTTCACCTTGTAAGAATTACAAAATGTTAATTTCACACAGGTCTCTTCAATGGTACCTACCAATTTACATATTTTACTTGTCAAAGGCTGGCTAACAAATGACAAAGCCGATAATTATGGGAATAGAAATCGTAATTTGTTTCACAACCATTCTTTCGCGTAAAGAACTGTACGGTTCAAATGAGGTGTCAATTTAAAATAAATCAATTTAAATCTTTTGAAATATGTACCACAAAGAAGATATAGAGATTAGTTAATAAAAAAAACATTTAATAACACCGTGCCAATTATCTAGTAAAAAATATTCTGAAAATATTTTCTTTTAAAACGGATACACGGATGTTCGTTTATTTACTACAGTAATACTATGTACCTATAATAGATTTATAGGTACACTACACCAATCGTATCATACATTGGTGTCCTAGCTAAGGACGACAAACTACTTTTAGACTTGCCCCTTAGTCGAAAACTGATCTGAATTTTCTCGACAATACTTAAATAAATTAAAAATTACGTGAAGCAGACTGGTTGTGGGTTCGATATCCATATATGGATATGAAATATTTACTTAAATTTACATTTCCATTTCGTCGCTCTGGTGTCGAAGCAAAAGCGCGGCTATGAGTTCTGCCACTCAACACGCAATGCCTCCAGAATTCGGCAGAAAGTGGGGAACGGAGTGTCTTAACACTAGATTCCCTCTGCCTACCCTGCTGTGTGCGGGATACAGCGTGAAGCTATAAAAAAATTACGTTAGAATAACGGCGTTTACCTAGTAGTATTTTTTTTTCATTCATAAAACCCTCTCCACAATAGTAAATACAACAAAAAAAGATTAGGTGTAATCAGCTCAACCACCCGTTCACGCGTGGTGTCGTGAGTCGTGACCAAGGGAAACAAATATTTTTTTGTATTTATATACATCTTTATAGATGAACACTTTACATACAATACTTTATTGACCTACGTATAGGAATTAATTACGTTAAATATATAGTAATGGATTCCTTTATTTATCCAACATGTATATTGGTCTACGGAAATTTTGGTCCTAATAGAAACAAACAAACTTGAGAACAGTGCCAAAAACCAAAGCCATAATTCTTTACGGCTGCATATTTAATTATATATATCGATATTTATATTAATATTTTTGCATACAACCTTAGGACGATATAATAGTATTGATGATTAATTAAAATTAAGTCTAAACTGTTAATTTATAAAAAAACTTAGGCCTAATAACTCACGATAATTCATCTTTGAATATATCTTTGGCAATCCAGTTTAAAACACATTGAGGCTATGGCCAGTTACACTTTTTATTTTTCTTCAATAATATGCTTATCGTAGTACGTGTATTATACGAGCACTGAAAATTCGTGCGACGCTTGCGAAAACTTTTAGCTAACTGATCATCTGATGTGTGCGAGTCGACGCCAAACAAACCTATCTATATTTTATTTATATTATTATTATATTTACATTATTATTAAATTTATATATATTTTAAATATTGTTACTAATATAATATTCACTAATATAATAAATAAAATGTTCTGTCGCCTGTATAAAATGGCAGGGGCTCTCCAGGTAGTGAGTAGGTGTTAAAAAACCCCATCTATGTATATTATGAAGAGGAAAAAAAAACACCTTTTATATAATATTTTTACTGTTACTTATTAATTAATAAAAGGTTTATTTCACCGACATGTGGTATAATTTTATTAGTCTATGTATTTTATTTTTCATAAAAAGTGTAAATTAATATTTTGTATGGCCACCTTTACTACAACAATAACTTCTTATTGCTATCTACCCCAGTTGCTTAATAAACTTTCAAAATCTAGATTATACCAGTCTTCACGCAAAAATCTTAAAAAATCTGTTTTATTAGAACGATTTTTTTTTTTATCTAATCACACAAATTTTCGATTGATTATTTTTTTAATTTTTTAGTTTTTAAGACAGTTTGCTCCGGCTGCCTGCATGCTGTTGCTGCAAAATAAGATCATCAGAACTATAAACATCTAATTAAACAAAAATCTATGGAGTATACAGCTCTTTAAATTTAGGTTAGGATTATCAATGTAAGAATCTGCCAATCTACCCCTTCAGTAAGTCAAGATTTTGGAATGGCCATTACAATCGCTAGATATTCTAATTACATTCCCTTCAATCGATTTTTTGGGGGATTATTGGAGAAAAAAAAATCGTCCGATTTTTGCATTTTTTATTTTACAGATTCGAGGCGGGGCAGGGTTTTAAAATAAGTTCTAGTATAAAAAATCTATAATTTTTGTATGTCTGTTTGTACACGCACATCTTCTGAACTACTAGACCGATTTTAATGAAACTTTTTTGTTATGTAACTATTAGGTCTATGAGGTAGGTAGGCTATATTTGATTTTTAAGCCTTCTACACCTGATGTAGAACTGTAGCGTACAATTTACTATAAGAATTAATTAAATGCATCTATAATTAAAGTTTAAATTTAAGTTTAATATTCATATTGTATTAAAATCTATAATTAAAGGCCAGTCGTGGCGCAGCGGCACGAAGTGTGACTGTAAAACCGACTGGTTGTGGGTTCGATCCCCACTCGAGGAGATGAAATATTTACTTAAATTTATATTTCCATTTCTTCGCTCTGGTGTCGAGGCTAAGCGGGGCGTTGAATTCAACACGCAATGCCTCCAGAATTCGGCAGAAAGTGGGGAACGGAGTAAACTTAACACTAGGTTTCCTCTGCCTACCCTGCTGTGTGCGGGGTACAGCGTGAAGCTGATTAAAGTTTTGAGTTGAATTTGAGAATTTTGAGTTTAACTGATAGTGATAACGATAAAATCTAAAAAAATAATTTAAAGTATATTTTAGTACAATAAAGAATATTATATTCAAAAAAAAATCTCGAGGTACTCGAGATTTTTTTGCTTGCTTGCGATAAAAAGCTAAAAATTTAGGTGTATTATTTTTATTCGACGCTAAATCAATCCCAAAAATTAAATCGCCGCAGGGACAGATTGGTCATACTAACCCGGCCTTATATTTTTTTACATCACAAGCTAGCTAGCTGGGTAACTTTGACAGATACGAGTGATATTTTACAGTGTCTTAAAATGTAAAGTACATTGCAAGAGTGTTTTTGTTTCATTAGTGCTCTTATAATACGTTTTACCTACAGACATTCATATAAACAATTTTTATATTGTATTAATATTCTTAAAATATTTAATGTACAAACGCACTTTTTGCCTTTGTAGCCTACAATATTATATCAATATAGAAGAACAACACTTTTTGCTCACAGAGGAATAGTCACATTTTAATTGAAAGATAATAACTGGTGTATTACTACATATGATTTATTTTTTAAATAAATATTCCTTACTTATGTAATGACTACTTTAACTACAAATAAATGCAAAAACTACATAATTAAAAGCTTTGTGGAGTTTTTTATGAGACCTTTGCTACAGAGAACATTCACATAATAAAGAATAAAATATTTTTTATAGCACACATAAATACAAATAATATAAAAATCATACAAACACGTATTTTATGGTATAAAATGTATGCAAAGGCAATCTTACTGCTTCAAATGATCTCTTACAGACCTTTGCTAAATAATGGACTAGGTGTAAAAAAAGAAAAGGAGAATAACGTTCCAGTGCAATTATTGCACTGGAAAGAAAACATAATACCTGTGTAATAAAAATGAAACAACAATATATAATATACTTATATATATGTTTATATACATATTTAAAAATTTTAAAGTGTTATTCCACACTTAGGAATTATCATCTGGCCTTTTAATTTTAATTTCGACGTAGCTCGATGAGAACGCTCGATGGCTTAGAGGTCAGAGCGCCTGGTTGGTTTCCAGGAGTCGCGGGTTCGAGCCCCGCTACGTTCAAATTTTTATACGTTTTCTAAATAAGTATGATTATATATAATTTACTTACGTACGATTCACATTAAATACATTCGCATTAAATATATATTTAATTATTTACATAAACCTACTAAAACATTATGTACATTGTATAAAATACCAAGATAAACGGATAAATTAAATGACTTGGAATGTCGAATTTTAATAGATTAATTCCAGAGAATAGCAGATTTCACAGTGAAGAAATTGGAAGTAAAAATTTTTTTGAGTATAATTAGTAATTCGAGATACTACGGGACCTAAGTTCGAGGCGCAGAAGTAAATCGAAATTTAGAAAACAGAATTAATCTTTTAAATATGAGGAAGCAAGACAATTATGGAGGATTGAATAGATTAGAGTAAGCATGTAGAAGTTACGGCAATATAGAATAGAAAGCACTTCAAGCTGAAGACGGTGATTAGAAACATGATCAAACTTACGTAAACCAATGATAGATGTAATGTGTAGATTTTGTTTAATTTTTGTTCAGATTTGGGTAACACGAATCAGCATAATCTACAATCCATAACAGTAACGAAAGAAAACTACAGGAGTTTTGGTTTTAGTAGATAGAAAATATTTGTTTCATTTTAGGGTATTCGATTGTAGCAAATAAAATTAAAGGAAAGAAAAGTGGAGGACGCCTCCTTAGGTAACACCGGCGGAAAGAGTGAAAGCGAAAGTAAGATTGTCTTGACTTGTCATTCCTGTATGTATTGTTGCTAATCATATAAACCTTCTGAACCACGCAGTGACTTCAGGAGAGAGAGCCAGACCAAGCAAGTATCAGGTTTAACTTAATGTAGTCACACACTTTGATTAAATTAGTGTCTGTGCTATATAATAATTATCCAGTTTTCTGCTATATTCAATATTTATAAATTAATTGTGCACATAACATAATCAACTTATACTTATCACATAATACTTTAATTTTGTTGAGTATTGCAGAATCTACATAATAATTACAGATATCAGAATCCATATATACATTATTGCATAAAGCCCAAGTATATATGACTGTTTTTACACCTATATCATAATTAATGAATCAGGTATCTATTACAAAATTATAAACTGGAATCTACTATTGCAGTTTATCTAACCACAGTAACCTTTAAATGTAACAACTACCACTAAAGACCTAACCCAAAGCTTGACTTACATAAAATTGGTTTTTCCATTTACAATTAATTTAGTGATTACACTGTATTCCTCTGTCAGGCAAAGGGAAACTGGCATTAAGGCGCTCTGTTCCCCATGCACTCCCTTATTTTTGGGATATTTATGGAATTGGGTGGCACTCAACAACATACATATCTTCCTATCAGATTAAGTAAATAAAACTTATACCCTAGAGTGAGGATGCAACCCACAACCTTTCTATTTACAATCAGACTCTGTGCTGCTACTGCTGTGAAGATTGATGAGACAGAAATTCATTCTGTTTCATATATATTTTAAAATTATTATATATTTGTTGCACAAATTTTAAGACAATTTATTAATAAAAGAATTATTAAAATAAACTTCATCCATAAAGAAATTAAACATTCATAACTTTCCTGTTTATCTCATAAAACTTATCTTGAAGTCTAATTTTCATACTTTCCATTAAGCATTCAGCAATTTGTGTAGTATAGAAAAATCAGATATTCACTCTTATAAACATTTTAATTTATAGTTTGTTAGCATATACTTTATTAATATTTTAATTATTTATTTATATCATCTAAAAACAATAGTGTCTCAACTTTTTTGCTTTAAATATATATTCAATATCTGTTAATTTAAACAGATCAATAAGCTGATTTTGCTCCATTGAAAACAGTAGGTGCAGACTACTAACAGAAAGTTGTAAGCCATTTAAGAATTATTATATTTCAGTCTTCAATAATAGAAAATAGATCTGCATGTACATGTCCTTCTGATTCTAATTTCTGTATTTCATTTCTTATTTTTACTTCTTTAATTGGTCTTGCATTGTCATCTCTTGATATTTTTCTCTTTAAAGTCAATGATTTTTTAGGACATATATCACCATGATCACTATTAGAAACTTTTCTCTTTTTTATTTTTGTGACAAGACAATCAAAGTCCGAAGAATCATCATCATAATCAGTATACACTGGTACCGAACGACCACTGCGTGTTGATCTCTGCGGTTGTGTTCTGGTAGACTCAATGATTTGTATAGGTGGAGGCCATGTTGCCATGTTAACTGATTGTCTTGCTTGGCGATAATTATTTATTGACATAAGTTTTATGTAGACAGCTAAAGTTCTAGCTTTTTCAGCTGGTTCTAAACTTTGTGGGATAAGGCTCCAAGGCATACGCCTATCTCTAACATTTAAATACCTTCTTTTCATTGTTACTGTAGGTGCCGAAAGGTCTTCTTTCACCTGTTACAATAACATTATTTAATCTTAATATTCATTTAAAACGAATATTTTAAAGGATTTTTTTTGGAAATTTTACAAATAAAAATATTACCTTTTCTTGTTTTTGCTCAGTGTTTGATGACTTTGAATTTTTTAAAGCTTTAAGAATATCAGACATCTCATCTTTACTCAAATTTTCTTCTTCTAAGCCATAGTCTAAAAAGATAATAAATAGTTTTAAAAATTGTACAACTGTTCTAAATATGTAAAAATAACTGTGAGGCATACTAACCGGTTAATTGATTTTTTAATTTTTTTATTTCCTGATCACAACTATCGTCTGATGATATTAATGATTCCATTTTTACTAAGTGACTTATTGAAGAGCGACTTTATTTAATAAGTACAATGCATTTTATCGGAAAATTTTATGCATGATGCAAAAAATATTGTTTTACACATGTATTTCAATATTGTTTTAAGATCTATAGTAATTTCAATGTAATATATATATATAGGGTTTTGAGAAATACTATTTTCATCGAAAAAAATGTTTCAATTTGAAAGATAACAATAACAATAAAACTGATGACATTCTGTCATTTTCAAACAGAACGAAGTTATAAATAATGACAATGATTAAATTTATTCTGCCGTAGTTTAGACAAATTTAAAATAATGTTAATTATTACGGTACAGAAAATTACTTCAATAGAAAATTTTTAGATTTCAAGTTAGATTTATATAATACTCCATATTTTTTGGTCTTTTTTGCTTCACGCTATATCCTGCACGTAGTAGGATAGGAACAGGAAACCTAGAAACCTAATGATAAGGCGTTTCGTTCCCACTAAGACACTTCGGTACTCATACGTGAGCAAGTAAAATAATACATTAAATATTTCGTTTATTTTCTTGTTCAATGGGAATCGAATCCACAACCTTCGTGCTTACAGTCGTATGTTTGTGTCCTTGCGCCTTGACTGGCCTAACTCCTTCAATAGACTTTAAATATTAAAACAAATTATATAGAAGTACGAGTTAGCACTGGTTTTAATGTAAATTACGTCTCGTAGTAAAAACTATTTTATACTTGTAATCTGTCATAAAATATTAAAATATAAGTAATTTCTACTAAGCCTGTAAGTGGGGTTAATAAATACGCCACATGTGGTAAATTAAAAAAAACTACAGATAAATTTTATTTATTGTGTTGAGTACTGTAAATGTTATATAAAGTAATATATATTTAAGGACATAATAATCTATTTAAATGTATATTTATTTCTGTTTTTATAAGCTTTTATTTACTTACACCTGTCCCGTTCTCTGTAATCAAATCTTGCAAGTTAAATTTGATCCACTTCCCGGTTTCCGATTGTGCTGAAATTTTGCATGCATGTATAAATCGGATGACAATGCGATATTATTATGACATAGAGCTGATCTTTGAATGAAAAATACTAAAAAGTTAAAAATAAAATCAAAGAAAAAGAACTTTTTTTAAGATTTAATCTGACGCACGTTTTATAGAGGCGGATTTTAATTTTTAAGCGCAAATTAATGGATGCAGGTGTCTTAAAACGAATGCCGCTTTGCGGTGGACATAGTCAATGTGGTCTACGAAGGACAGTTTAGTCGATAATGACTCCTAAGTATTTGGCCTGTTTGCCCTTCGGGATTATTTTGCCTAACAGGCGGGCATGTGGCATGTCGTCTGTTCTGCGAAGAGGGAAGTAGACACAATTACTTTTGTCGGGGTTAACCTCTATGCACCACTTTATTAGCCTTTTTGCCTGGTCGGTCCATGGAGGTTTATAGTCAGTTGGCTATGTTGGCTGAAATGTGGCCGAACGTGAAGACAGCGGTATCGTCCGCGAATAGGGCTAGGATTGCGCCTCGGGTTTTTGGGATGTCGTGTGTTTACAGATTGTACAGAAGACTTAGGTTGTACAGATCAGCAGACTGGAGGATGGAGGAGGAGGAGGACCTTTGGCTTCTGGGTCGAAGGTACCCTACCTTCGACCCAGAAGCGAAAGGAGTGTGTGTATGCACTAGCTTGTCTGGTACGCCTGCTTGTAGTAGCTTGAAGATCAAGCCATTGTGCCAAACTTAAAATAATAATCAAACATTTTTGCTACATCTAAAAAGATTGCCACGGAGGTCTGGAATGCTTGGCTTTAAAGCCGAATTGTTCAGAAGATATGATGTCTTTGGCCTTTTCCATTGATCAGGGAGTCAACACTCTTTTAGGAGTGTATTGAAAATAGCTACGAGTAGCGATAATAGATGTATGAGGAGGATTTTTAGGGTCTTATTCGAGACGTGATCGGAACCTAGGGATATTCACCGTGCATATATGGGCATATTAATAAATAAATATTAATAGAAATAATATTCAACCATTATTTTGTAAATACACTTAAATAATAATATTTAAACAAATGTATATTACAAGCATCTAAAACCGCGTGCAGGCTGTTGGTAAATTTTAAATTAAATAGTAATTACAATTATTACTTTTTTTATACACTTCAATTGCTTCAATTTTATTTATTTAATTTTATTTCAGCTTCACGCTGTATCACGCATACGACTGAGGGAGCCTAGTATTAACACTCCGTTCCCCACTTTCCGCTGAGTTCTGGAGGCATTGAGTCCTGAGTGGCGAAACTCAACGCCGCGCTTTGCCTCGACTCCACAGCGAAGAAATAAAAATATAAATGTAAATAAATATTTCATTTCCTCGAGTGGGGATTGAACCCACAACCAGTCGATTTTTCGGTCACACTTCATGCCCCTGCACCACGACTGGCTTTGCTTCAATAAAATATAAAAAGTAAAAATATATACAATTTATTTAGTTAAAACGGCATTAGTGAGATCAACGGTCATTTCAAATTTAATTATTATTCAAAGGAAAAAAGAGAAGCTGAGATAGTGAAGGCAAATGATTACATTTACCCGTGAGATGGATGGGTGAATACATAAAATATTAAATGTATATTTTAAATCAAAATCACAATATTTTTTTAAAGTGCTTCATAATTTTTTTCGTTAAAGATTTTTTTTATTTTGTTCTGTTTTATGACATAAATGTGATTTTGTAGTGTATATTCGTTTGTGTATAACCTGTGGTCTTATTCTATACCCATAATCCATACGTTATCTATAATATTTTGAGTGTTGTTCTAGTTTTTGTAATTTATTTTTATTTTTCCACTAACTTTCTTTCTGTGATTTATTCTTAATAACAACCTTTGCGATATAAAATAGTTCATAATATTTCGTATCAATAAACAAGTTAAAAGTAAAATTTAGCTATGTAATTAAAAAAGAAAAATACTAAAATACAGTCAAAATGGAAGAGGAATTAAGATGTTTTATATGTAAAGAATTTTATAGAGAACCAGTATTGCTTCCTTGTGGGCATGCACTTTGTCGTGTGTGTGCTGCAGGCTTACAAATTCATGTACACGATGGTGATAATTCCTCAACTGTAACAAGTGACTATCAAGAGGCTGATAAAGCATCTGTTTCAAGTGAGACAGATAGTGGTGTCGTGTGCGGATCAAGGCCTAATAGTTACGCAGGCACCCCTGCCGTCCCATCATATGTATCAGCAGCATTTTCTATAACATGTCCATTATGCAATAAACAAGTATTTTTAGATGAAAATGGAGCTGAAGGTCTTCCACCATTTCGAGTAATGCGAACGATTGTGGAACGTTTTGGTGGAATAAGTATAGCTCCTCCTGCTGAAGAAGCATGTCAAATGTGTGAAGGAGAAAGACGTGCTGCTGTTGTGCGATGTGAACAATGTTCAGTTCGTTACTGTGCTAGTTGTAGAGATGCGTGGCATCCTACAAGAGGGCCACTGGCACAACATGAGCTTAGAACACTAGGAACTACTTGTACAGATCATGGATCAGTACCTGTGCTTTATTGTAATACTTGCCTTATCCCTATTTGTCAAAGATGTCTTGTTGAGAGACACTCTGGTCATGAAACCCAACATTTGTCAACAGCTGCCAGGACTCATAAGGTAATGTTAAATGTTTGTGGTCCTTTACATATGTACAGGAATCTAAAAACATATGTAAGTCCACTCACTGTGTGAAGGTGCCCTATACAATGGTTACCCTCCTCACATCCTTTTCACTTGCCTTAAATTAATATGTCGCTTGTACTAAGTCATTCCTCATAAATTTCTCATCATTCATTAAAATATAAGCTAACATCTTTGTTTTATATATTTCCTATTACTAACCCTCTGTGCTATGTATATAATGTATATATTAATTTAAATTTTTTATAAGTGAAGGCAATTTTCAACAGAAATGTTTTTTTAACATTATCTCTATTTTACCATATAACCTCCTTCATGTTTTCTCCACAGAACATGACATTGGCAAAATGATATGTGCTCTGCTGTCTTGGAATGCCATAATAAAGGAACCTTACCATATCAAACAAATGAAGTGCCACTACCACAATGGATTCAATATTTTATTTATAAAAAAAATACTAGTACATTACAAAGAATTTCTCTTCTTTTTCAGACTGAATTATCACAAACACTTCATCAGCTATCTGAAGAAGCCAAGGCAATGACTGAATACATTCAACTAGTCAAAGGATCAGGAGATAAAATAAATGTATGTATCTTTTATACTTCAACTGATAAAGTTTTTTAAGTAGTGCTAGGACAGATACAGCGTGAAACTGAGAACAAACTACTTAGTATTCTATGGATTCACCATGCAGGTTTATGACGGTGTTGGTGATGTGCCCCAGGCACAGAACCATGAACCCAAGTGTAGGTTTAAGGGGCCCGTTTTAATGCATAGTAACACTTACCTTCACTTTCTGAATTCCTCTCTCTTTTGAGATCATATTTGAAATGTAATTAAAGTATATTCTAGTAAAGATTTAATGATAAGGCTAGACAGGCCAGGAATGTAAATATAGTATGTGATTATGCAAAATATATATTCTTAATTAATTTGACTCATGACTTATATTCACTAATAACAAACTAGATTACAACTGTTTATTATAGACATTTTGTAAATAAATAATATAATAACTAACATTGTGGTGCAGTAGCACAGTGGAACAGTAAACACAATAAGTTTGTGGGTTTGATTCCCCCTCCCAGATAACGAACAATAATTATTTTTTAATGTTTTTTAAAATAAACCACACAGACTTGAGTTCTGCTATAAAGTACAAAAATAATTTAAAAAAAAACAAGAAAATTTTATTTTTGTATCTTCAGTTTCATTATATAGCCTCATTAAATAAAATCTTGAGTATTGGTGGAGTAGTTACTACTTGTATAGTTGTTAAAATTTATATTATTCTCTTTTTATTAATGTGTTTATTTATCTTTTCCTTTATACAAGAACCTATATATAGGTGGTTTCTTCCAACAGTGTTTAATTTTACCACTACTTGACTTTTTGTGTCCGACTTATACTAGCTGTCTTAATTAGATTATTTTCAACAAAAACATTATATAACAGTTAAATTATCTATAATAAAATTTAATTTAATTTAATTTAATTAGGAATCGTGTGAAGAATTAGAAAAACAAATAGACCAGGCATGTGCAGAAATTACCCGAGCCGTTGAGAGGAGGAGAGACGAGCTGGTTAGAGCGGCACATAATACTAAATCTCAAGCTGTTGCAAACATGCGGTCTCTGACGTCACAAGCTGCACAAAAACTACGTGAAGCTACGGCTTTATTACATTTTTCAATAGAAGCTCTAAAGGAATCTGACCATGCTGCATTTTTACAGGTACACAAATAAGATATGCTAATATAGTATATAAAATTTTTTGCTACTGTACATACATTGGTAACACTTTTGATTTTATTAAATTTTGTTAAAACACATTTCAAAATGGAGTTAAATGGTTAAGATATTATGATAGTTAATGGCTTATTTGATATAATGTTTTATTTCATTGATAGGAGTATTATTTTCCATCACTTGATAGTAGTATTATTTTATATATATGTACATATATATATACATATAAGAATAAAAGGAAATGAAACACTTATTTACGTTTAAAATTCAGATTCACATGAAGCTAGTACCATTTTTTATATGTTACTATTTTGTTTACTAATTAGTTTAATGGTTAAATAAAGTCAGCTTCAGCAGCAGCAGCTCACAGTGTCTTAACTAGGTTCCCTATGCCTATCCTGTCATATACGGGATACAGCGTGAAGCTAAAAAAACCTTATGTTAACAGGTGGGAAAAATACTATCGGCTCGGGCGCAAGAAACGACGTCAGGGCTACGTTCGTCGTTAGATGCGCCGCCCTCACCGCCCGCCCTCACTCTCGATATCGAGCCCGTTATACGCACCGTCAATACTATGAACTTTGTCGAGTGCATACGTGAGTATGAACTTCCACTACAGTATTGTGTATTATAATAGTTTGTTAAATATACTTTTTTATATTTGTAATCATTTATAATGTAAGGATGTTATTTTATTTTTCTTTTTATTAATATTAAATGGCGAAGTATGTATTTTAAATATAACTTATGTCATTATATTTATTGTTGTTATTTGTTTGGAATGCAGCCCCAGAAATGGAAATGAAGACATCAGGTAATAAAGTTAAAAAAATAATAATTTGAGAACATCTTTTATTCAATATAAATATTAAAACATTATATTACAATATAATAATATAACGGTATAAAAATATAATATACAAAAGTAAAAACGTTTACGTACGGAAAAAAAACGAGTGAGTGCAAAGTAACCACAAATGTAGGTAATATAATACTGTAATTTATAACTGACATTGTGCCATTAGTGGTTCCATGAAATATAACTAAGTATTTGTTTTATTATTGAGAACATTATCTAAAATCGTGTTGAAATCGTAACAAGTAAAGATAATACTATTAATTTCATATGTTGTAAATGAGTTGCGATAGTGTCGATAATGCCCACTGACCCACTTGACAGTAGTTTATACCATAATTACCAGCTTTTTTTTTCTTTCATTATGTTCTTAGTAATTGATGCATATTTTTGTCGACCTTTCGTTATGCAAATCAGTGGCGTAGCGACCGTAACTCGCGCCCGGTGCAAAATACCCTTTCAGCGCCCCCCAGACGAACATTTTTGCGGTTTTCCAGACCTTTTGGCGCCCCTTTGGAAGTAGCGCCCGGGGCATGATGCCCCCCCTTGCTCCCTCCTCACTACGCCACTGATGCAAATATCACTTGCAAAATATAAAAAAGAATTACTATAAAAAAATTTCATATTTATCATTTTCACTAGATAACAATTACGATTATACCTTACTTATATTAATTTCACCAATATAGAAGTATTGATTAATATAGGTTGTTGTGGTCTTGTGATAAAATTGCAAGAGCAAAGGTTGCGGGTTTGATTCCCCCACTCGAGGGAATGAAATATTTAATCATTTCATTTCCTCGATCTGGCACCGTTAAAGCGTGTAGAGTTGCGCCAATAAAAACGCACGGATAACAAGAAGATAGTTTTAATCGTGTTTTATACTCAAATCGTAATTTTCAGATTATATATTTCTATTTGCCGCTATAACAACGAATACTTAAAAAAAGGCTTAAAATATTCACAGAATGTTTGTTTCTTCATAATTATATACATAATTATTATCCTTACATCAACCCATTTTAAATCTCTGATGTCTTATAAAGCATTATTTTTGTATTTCAGCGCCCAGCGCGCCCGAGATGGCGGTGGAGGCGTGCGCGGCGCGCGGGTGCTCGTGCACGCTGGCGTGGCGCGCGCCCGCCGCGCCGCAGGCCGTGCGCGGGTACGTGCTCGAGCTGGACGACGGACTCGGCGGGCCTTTTAGAGTAAGTGTCGTATATGTGTGTGTCAGGTACAAGCAAATAAAAAGTTTTATGTCCACATTAATTACATAATTACTTGTATATAAATGGGGTATTGTAACATAATTATTTTTGAGCGTTTATTTTTAGGGGCCCTTTAAATGTTATATATAATGCCAGTATTGACATCGCCCCTTAATGTTTTACGGAGATACAGAACAGAGAGAAGGAGGGTCGGTCACTTTTCCTTTCTCTAAACATAACGTAACTCCCAAGTGATAATATTCACTAAGTTAGAGTTATAATCCTGTCATTTTGGTTAAAAAAGCAGTAATTTAGTATGTTTTTATTACTTTATTTGTAATATATAAATTAAAAACAATGATACACATTGTTTGCAGCTACAACAACGTAGCGCATCAAAAGTTTTACAAGACTGGAATATTATTTTGTTTTAGGAGGTCTACTGCGGCCGGGAAACCGTATGTACGATCGACGGACTGCACTACGCGTCATTGTACAGCGCCCGGGTGAAGGCCTTCAACGGCGCCGGCGAGGGCCCGTACAGCGAAGTGATCGGGCTGCAGACGTCGCCGGTGGCGTGGTTCACGTGGGACGCGCGCTGCGGCGGGCGCGGCGCGGAGGGCGGGCTGTGCATCGGCGCGGAGGGGCTGAGCGCGCGCGCGGGCGGCTGGCAGGCGCGCGTGGCGCTGGCGGACGCGCCGCTCGCGCGCGGCCTGCACTACTGGCGCCTGCGCCTCGACCGCTACGACGGCGACGCCGACCCCGCCTTCGGCATCGCGCGCGCAGACGTCGCGCGCGACAAGATGCTCGGTAATGTACTGTTCCATATTATTTTATTTACTTGACTGGTCTCATCATTGTGATCGGTAATGTCGGCGCATTGACTACTACGACTTCTCTACATGATGCCGCCACACGAAATAATATAACATTAGTAGTGTATCTGTCACAACCAACAACCATCTGCAGAAATCCTTTAGGCTTTAAAAATAGTTTTTGACAAAATGTTCTTTAATTCTAGTGAAAGACTCAGTGCTACGTTCAAAAACGAGAATGTTTCCTGCACTTTACATCTTGAAATTTCATATGTGATGATTCACAGAGTAACACCATTTGTTTGTTGATTGCAAAAAGTAATAGAAGACGTTGTACGTTATTTCAAATGAATATTGTCATAAGTTTTTGACACAAGAGTAAAGAAAAAGATTAGAACCAAGATATTGGACAAGCATTTTTTTTTAGAAAAGTTGGCTGAAAATTATCTATTAAATGGATTTTTAAAGGGTTTGTTAAGTCTAGATAGTGACGAGTTATTGCAGGTTTCAATAGATGGGTACAATGTAAACATTAGTTTTCGTTAAAAATTAAAGGAAGAACTTGAGAACTTCACCTTACCTTGAATAGCGCTGTTAAGACTAGGCATAAGCAAACTGATTGAATATACGAACTTTTAAGAACAATGAATAAATTATTTTAAAGACTCATTGGCTTGTCGAGTCACAACTTGTATTCAATAATTACTAGAAAATAGTTAAGAATAGTTTTATAAGGAGTCTGATGTATTTTGATACTAAAATAATAAAGCATCCACCCGAAGTGGCTAATAAGTGTGTGGATGTTGTGTTGGAATTTTCCACGAATGACCTCCACTTTGTGTGGGACTACGACAAGTGAATGATGACATTTAAAAAAGTTTTGACATCGGTCAGGGAAATTTAAAAAATTGGTTAGGGAAAATCGGAAAACAGGTTAATTAAGATAAAAAAAATCCTTGACTTTTCAACTCATGGTTTTTTTTACAATACAACTACTACTACAAGTGACAATCCCGCGTGATGCAGGCAGCGACGCGCTGGGCTGGGCGATGTACATCGACGGGTCGCGGTCGTGGTTCGTGCACGGCGGCGCGCACGGCGGGCGCGCGGCGGGCGGCGTGGCGGCCGGCGCGAGCGTGGGCGTGCTGCTCGACCTCACGCGCGGCACGCTGCGCTTCACCGTGGACGACCGCCCGCAGGTTACACTTCTTACACGTTTTTATGATTTCGTACGCAAAATAAAAAAAAACTTTCGTGTTTTTTTTATTTTGCGTACGAAATCATAACTTAATATATAAATCATAACTTAATAACCCTTAAATACTGTTCGTCTGTCATGGTCGTTTGTCTCAAGATCGCGTGAAGGTATCAAGCTCAAATTATTATCAAATATCCAGTCCTCTCGCTCTCACAGCCGCGCGCGGTCACCTGAGTTACGATGACTTCATTTCGCGCTTATTGCCTATGAACTGCGTTGCTTATGTACCAGGGCGACATAGCGTTCACGGGGCTGCGCGGCGCGTTCTACCCGGCGGTGTCGCTGAACCGCGGCGTGGCCGTCACGCTGCAGCCGGGCCTGCCGCCGCCCCCCGAACTGCTGCTGCCCAACCCCACTGCCGAATGAACAACGAGCCTCAGTGTAGGTCAACTACTACGTAACACAATTTTTGAACACAAATTACTGTGCAGAGTACACTAGACCATTCATATTTTTAACTTGTTTAATTTGTTGTTAAAGTGCTATTCCACACTCAGGCTTAGTTTGACGCTTGGACGATTTCCAAAAGGCCCCGCGCCTATTAGACACCGTGAAGTTTTTATAGGTTTCCAAAAAAAAAGTACTTGACTGAAGAGATTTGTGTTGTAACACAGTCGAGCAACTGGGAAATTTAGATTTTTTTGTATTATAATACATTATAAAGCACAACATTACGCTGTGTAATGATTGAACGCCTTTAATATTATGTTTGTCATGGATTAAACGGAATTTAGCTTTAAAACGTATAAACACAACAGAACATGACATTATATTCGGCGTAAATTGGAGAACAATGTATCTTATCACTAAATTACCACTGGCTTCTCTACTATATGCGGGATACAGAGTGAAGCTAAAAAAATCTTAGTTAAAATCTATCAATCTTAGTAAAAATATATGGCAACAAAAAAATAATAATTCTCGGAACTTTTAATTGATCAATCGGTTCTATTTTCTTTGGATGTGTTTTGTTTTATTTTATTCTCATACAAGGTTAAAAAAAAACTTTTTATATTACATTATGTTGGCTACATAGCATTTTTCTTTAAGTTAGTGTCTAACCAAATGCACTGTTCCATGAACCTTTATTAAAGTTTCATTCTATTCAAACGCAAACGACTTGTTACAATTCTATTTTAATATTTCTCTGCTTTATTTTTGTAGTTTCACGATTGACACAATATCCCGCATATAGCAAGGGTACGAGCTCTGTTCCCCACCTACCTCCCATTTTCCAACCCAATGCTGCCCTTTGTCCTGTTTCTCTCTCGTACTAGGAACTGACAATCGTTCTCTTGGATAGGAATCGGATAGAACCTCGGACAGGATCGAACCTACGTCGCGTTTACAATGAATATGACGCTGTGCCGATGCGCCACGACACTACTCTACTGTTTCGGTCTAAATGCTATGTATTATAAAAAACATATTATTAGATATAACAATGAAAGCTGAAATTATAGTATAAATCATACAGGTAATCTTAATTAGAAAATTAATGAGCTTTATATACTTATATACCGTTATTGGTCCCGTTTTATGTTTTGTACATGAGCAAAATGTTCGCTTATCTATATAATTATAGTACTCCAACTGCTACAAATATAACTTGGGAATTATATTTTTGTCCGCCTTATTATTTTTATATAGTTTAAGTATAATATAGACTTTTTTTTTTAATTTGTCGATTTTCCTACTTAAGTAAATGTATATTTTTTGCATCTGCCTTTCGAAGGAATTTTCAATGCTACAATTTATCGTGGCAGCTATAATAATATTAGTAATAGTAGTCATTTGAATTGAATACAATTGATTGTTTAAGATTTTGCCTATTAATAATGTAATTCATAGGATTACCATTTGTGTCAATGAAGTGAAGAAGATTTAACGTTGAACTCTGTTCCGTCTTCTATAAATCTTAAGTCTTACTGTCATAGTGAAATTTTGATGGCCGTCCTTGTGTATCCTTTTTCATAAAAAGTAATTAAATTGGCCTATTTAAAAAAAATGGACTAGTCATGTTAACATTTTAATTATATTTAAAAATTATGAACGTAAAATAATATTATTTAATTCAATTTATGTTCTTCGACCACCTTCATGCGTCGTTACACCATTTTCAATAGATTATATTAATTAACGATTTTATAATGGTCGTAATTAAAAAAAATTGAATATCATCATCATATCTAGTGCAAAATTCATTTCGTTGTGTAAATAATGAATATTGTATACTACTTAAAGTAAGAATCGTATATTTTTTATGTTAACTTGTTAACTGTGTATAAATTAAAGGCATATATACATTAATATATTAACATATGAAAATTGATATAATTGATATGTACACTTCAAATCCGCTTTTTTTTATAATTTGACAAATAATTAAAATGGTTTACAAAACATATTTATTTAAGTTTTAATTATTTAAATAAGTATCGCTTTATAACATTTATGCTTGTACTTAAATATAATTTAACATATATTTGTATAATTTTATATAATTTTGTATTATGCCGTCAAATCCTACTACATTTTTTTATATTATAAATGTGAAAGTTTGTCAGTATGAATGTTTGTTCCACTTACATCAAGATTAAGACACATGCTACATTTTATGTAAAAAAAATACTCTTTGGCTATAATATAACAATAAGTCTAAGCAGGCGAAGCCGCGCTGATCTTGTATAATCTACCTGGATCCCTTAAAAACTATAATACACATCATAAATAGTAAAACTTGCTAGTCAATACATTTTTGTTAATATATCAAAATATTGTATGACTTATTACATTATCTGTTGAAATGTCACATTTTTTTATATATCAAATGTGTAATTTATTTTCATTTAAAATATTTTTTATATTTTGAGACTATTTACAGTCACAGTCACGTCACAATAAATCAGCTTCACGCTGTGAAAAATGATCAATAGAGAGATCAATAGAAATAACTTAAAATGATGTATTTCAATTATATTATATTTGTTAGACGTCTTTAATGCATATATTTAAATTGATTCTGCAATTAGCAATCCGTTCGCGGCTTCGCCTGCTTGCAGTACACAACTTTTTGATATGAATTACTTTAGTGTTTTAATGATATTACAATTATTTTAAATTTCAGCCAATTCAATAAATCAATTATTTTGTAGCAATTACTAAGCAAAATACTTTGTATTGATATAACTTTTATATACGAACCGATTGAAATAAAATACCAAGTAAATAATAAATGAAGTTTGCAAAAATACAGTAGTGAAAACTGCATTTACATCTGTTAAACCACTTCTCAGATTTGCATGGACAAACGCACAGACGAACCGACAAAAAAATGTTTTGGGTTCTATTACATTAATAAATGCCTCTATTAAAAGCTTATCATACTTAAATGGCAAAAATCTTTAAGAAAAATATATTCTACAACGTACTTAAATTGCATAACGTTTAAAAAAACTAAATATTTCAACTTAATGACAATTTTATTAACTTCTTAAATTTGATTGTTTATCATGTATGTTGAACTTGTCATGTAGACGTGTGTTTGTTTGCGATTTATAAAGTTTACGAACGCATTGTAGATAGGTAGATAGCCATTAGAAACAAATTAAATGTTTATAACGATCATGACATAACTAGGTTTTTTTACTAATATAGATTTTTACGAATTAATTAAATTATTACGAAAAAAATATTAAGATTGTTTGTAATAGAGTGCGTAGTTTATATAGTATAGATTCCACTTAGTATTTTAAGAATAACCACTTGTTTATCTCAAACGACAATAGCCTGTAATTTTAAAGTTAATTTATTTTATAAAAGTGATAGATTCATATTATGTATTTGTATGTACATATTTATCTTTAATAACTTTAGGCATGGGCGTAGGAATAGAGGATGGGCAATGGTCCTTCTTGAATTTCGACCTTATAATTTTTACTTACAAAAAAATTAAGACTGAAAAATTATAAATAAATTCAAAAACATTTCTTTACAAAATTTCATTTTACCATTTTGAAGAAACACACAAATGTATATATAGATCTACTGTAAAACTAAAGTTACAAAGGAATTCACCCGTTTGTTCTGAACAATAATTTATTTTTCATCTGAATTATTTTTATGATCTAATAACGTTATCATTTCAAAAACAATAACCATACATTGATAGCTAAAATTTCAGCCATTTCAATAAAACGTTTATTTTGTAGCAATATCGTCGCATTCGTCTTCATTATTTATGTTGATATAACTTTATTGTTTATGAACAAATTGAAAAAAAAAACTAAATATTAAAGGGAGGCTTGCCAAAATGGAATAGTGGATTTAAAACTGCATTTAAATTGATTACGCAGTTTTTGAGATAAGCTAGAACAAACGCACAGACAATTAGACAAAAATTTTAAAAATCATCTTGAATAAATGCCCCCAATAATAGATTTTTTACGTGTATCTTCCATGGATACAGTTTTATTATAAGTTTAGATTTTTTATGTATTTTTTTACTGTGATGTTTACTGAGTGACAAATGACAAACTAATATTTAAATCTCTCACCTTGTCATTACAATATAGTCTAGAGATACGCCCATGTCTTTAGGGTACCTGACGATGCAACTAAAATATTCCGCTTCCCACCTGATTTTTGAATATTTTCGAATATTTTTTAGATGATGTTTTGAGTTAACGATTTTGTCAAGAACTAACATATTATGTATATTTTATTCTTTTTGTGTGGTGTGGTCTTATTTTTAAGGTCGATTTAATTTTACATTGTATTATTTTGTCTATTTCACGTTGACACATAAAAAAAGGCGTATTACAAATTGTTTTATCAGGCTTTTTTGTTTGTACAATTCAATGCGCACACGCAGTTATTTGATTATGAACAGAATTTGTTCCGAGTTTGTATTCACAGAAAGAATTGTAATTTTTCTTTTATAATTTTTATATTATTTGTACTTAAATATTGACATTAATTACATAAATATGACTGAAAAGCTTATATTAAATAACTTATATTTATAAGAATATTTATTTTCCTATAACTTTTGCTACTGAATTTACAATATTTTGATGCTATTTCAAGATCATTTTATTATTTATATTGTTTGAAAAAATTACTTTTTCTATTTTGGGAAAAAAATAATAATTGTATTAGGCTTCTATAGACTAGTTAAAAATGTGGTTTCACTTAAAGTGGTGCTGACAAAAACACTCTGTATACACGTATCACGTCGTACGTACACGTATCGTATCATACTCAAACCCATAAAAGATTAATTAACTTTAAAAATTTATTTATTTAATTTAAAATAAATAAATTTTAAAAAATCAGCTTCATGCTCACTCCGTTCCCCACTTTCTACGGAATTCTGGAGGCATTGCGTGTTGAGTGGTAGAACTCAACGCCGCGCTTGTCCTCGACACCAGAGCGAAGAAATGGAATGGGGATCGAACCCACAACCAGTCGCTTTTACAGTCACATTTCGTTCCCCTGCGCCACGATTGGCCTCAAATGTTACAATTCCATTAGAAGAAAATATCACTGTATACAAAATTCTTTTTTTGGCGAAACAACACTATAATTTTACACTTTTGGAGAGATTCATCGTTAAATTCCATTTTCGCTCCTGTCGCAGAAAAAACACATATTCAATTTTGTCATGTTAACAAATAACATCTTCACTCCAAAACTAAAGGTAAGTAACTAAGTAACATGTTCAAAAACATCTCTTTGCCCATCTGTACTTTTATTACATTTAGAAACAATACATCTTCCAAAATAATTTTATTGTATTTGGTTTGCTTTGTATAGCGCCACAAAATGTTTGTCTGTAGTAAAAAGTAGAGAACTAATTGATATTTTCCGATTCCTGGTCATAAACCGTAAATAGCGTTTATTAGTCGGAAATCCTTCGAATTTATTTTTGCTAAATTAGTATTGTTTATTATAACTCTATTATATATATTTCTGTCCTATGCAAATCCTTAATAGTTAAAGATTGCGGCAATCGTTATCAAAGCAAACGAGCAGAAGACAAAAAGAGAGAGAGTTTATTGAAATGTGATTTTTCATGTTTTTCTTAATAAAACCGATAATTAAAAACCGCAATAATTGTCACCCTTCATTACCTTAAGGAAACATGATGTAATTAATACCTTATAGTAGATCGATATTTGTAAACATTTATTTAATTAGATAATTTAGTCATTTTCAATTGATAATTTAAATGAGTATTATTATTTACAACAGATTTAGCGAAGACTCAATTAAATCATGGATTCATTATTTCACTTGAAAAATAAGGATGATTCCATGTTTAAATAGTTTTCTGTATGTACTTAATATAATTTAAATCATCATTTAACAGGTGAAAAGTTAGAATAAACATTGATTTTAAGATTGACCTTCTTTTATATAATATTTTACTTTAAAACATAAGGCAGGCCGCGCATTTCATCTTCTATTCTCAGTCAAACGGAACCGGCACAAAATATTTGAAATGATGTCAACATTTGCTTGCGGCAGTTATTTTCCAGGCAACCATGTGTTTTAATGTTGAGAAAAAAATAAGCTTTAATTTGATATATAATTCATTAAAAAAACACATGAGTGTAAAAAAAACAATCATGCCGTAGATTTGTGAGGAGCAAACTCCTTAATTTGCTTTCAATAATAAATTCGTACACACGGGACAGTACGTGTTGAGCCTTTACTGGAATCTGGATACCTGAGTCGCCTGAGAATACCAGGACAATGTCATCCGCGAAGCCTGTACGCGCACTCCGAGTGCCGCTACTTCGTCAAGGTGATTCAGCATTAGCGTATCTAGAGATATTTTCTGGTGGGGCCTGGACTTTAGCTTTGAACAAATACGTCCGTGTAAATGTTTTTTTAAAATTTTCTGGGGAAATTTTGTTATAAATATAATTTCTGGGGTGAGCACTAGACTATTCTGGAGTGGACACGGACCACCCGGGTCCCACCCTTTCTACGTCCATGGTGTCCAGATGTGGTTCCAGAACGTTGGTCCGATCATTGAACCTTGTATGCAGCCTTTGGTCGTGGTTAGGCTGTACTCATTGTCGGCATAGCGGATTATGATCCTTCTGTCCACGAGCCTTCTTAAATTTATCGGGCATGCAGGCCACCACGCACTTACAAAGATGCCCTGTATATCTGGCGAGATCACCAGGTTTATCAGCTTATTGCCTCATCTACATCACTTCAAGACTTGAGTGGAATACCTTGCAAATACTGATATTAACGAAAGTGTTTTCTTTTTCTTAAATTCTTGCTATTTGAAATAAGTAAGTAATATTTAAAATTAAATACCAATTACAAGAATTAATCTAATTTAGAATTTACTTTAACAGAATAAAATGTTTAAAATTCGGTAATGCAATGGTCTTATTTCTACACCTTTGCCTCTTAAAACTTCAATAAACTAAAATTTCACGGCATGTCAGCATAACTTCACATGTAGTAGATATTTCATACTTCTACAACTTCCATCTGGACAAAAGATAAACATTGCCTAACGTATAAGATTTTATTATATGTTTAATGAAGTATCTCTCACGCGATGTGATCGCTGTGACTGCTATCAGTTTCAGTATTGGTCGTATGTTCAATAACGGGTTGTCAACAGTCTACGTAAAAAAAAGTCCTTCAGATCAGTTAGTAGTACATATATAAATATATTACAATCACAGTCACAAGTAGGTCACGTCATTTTAAATGACTTGTTGCTACCTTATTTGTATAACTATATCAAATAGTGCGTGCCGAGTGTACATTTATAAACGCGCGAGCCACCGTCTCGCGCACCGACGGTTCCGTACAAAAATTGGAGGTCTCGAACTTTTTCTGAAATTCAAGCTTAGCTTAGCCAGAGCCCTTTAATCTGATACCTCACTTGAACTAGCGGCTTTAATATCCAATTTTGCCTATTTTAAAGCTGTTATTTTTTTTGAATTTAACCACTAATGTAGTTTCAGATTTTCTTATCCTTTTTTAAATAAATGTAGAAACACTATTTTTTCAGGAAATGATGAGGCCGTAGATCCGAGTATATATATATATATGGTTTGAATTTCAACTCGATATCTCCAAGCACTTTTGAGATAAAGGCTCTGACGTTCAGACAGACAGACGGCAACAAAGAGATCTTAACAGGTTCCTTTTTTCTTTAAAAGTTGCGGAACCCTAAAAAAGGGCAATTTAAACAACAAAATTTTTGTGAAGAGTTTAATTTTGGCCCATTTTTCAACAAGAATATATTTTTGTTTAAAGAGGAAAAACAAATTGATATATAGGAATTATTTTTTTTCATATTTCCCAGCACATATTTTTGGTCTAGTGAATATTTTTACAATTTACATAATTTAACTTAATATACATGATTTCCAAACAGTAGTTGGTTTTGTATACATAATTTTTTTCTTTAGGCATTATCTAAATGTCAATATAACAATTTTTACAGATAAAAATAAATTTAACAAAAAACTTGGTATTGGTATGTGCCACTATGAAAAATAACAATTGATTTTAGCCCTTTATTTTTGTATATAGAGCATGATTTGAATTTCAAATAGTGATATAAAACTGTGTATGATATGCAATTGCAGCGTATTTGAATTTAAATAGTTGACATTTCCTAACAATTTGGCAATGTAAAATAATTTAAAAATAACCTTAAATTTGTACTTGTACTAGTTCGTAATCCACTTCATAATTTACAAAATAACATTGAACCCTAGTTCCTATTCACAACATCCGAAATTCAATCTGATATAACGAAAATAGCGGAAGACAAATTACGGCAATTTTCCACATCCATTACCTCACATGTATTTATTTATAAAGCACGTTTTACTTAGCTTACTTTTATTTAATATCAAGGAAATGTTTACATCTCAATCTAGACCTGTCGTTATTCTTGTCTATAACTTTTTAAAATTCAAAAATGCATTTTAATTATTGTATATCATAACTGCAATGTTTATAAGATTCTTCCTTATACGAAATTCACGCATCTTGTTTAGAATGTTATAATCACAACATATATCATGTCTGATGAAACTAATATCACAGATATACAGGTTTTTGACAATCAATTTTACAGAATAAAAGAATATTAAAGCGAATTAGAATATAGTGAAGAATTTACACAATCAAACAGTAAACTGAAGGAAGCTTTCAAGGTTTTTCAATTTAATTTTTAAAATTAAAGTGTGC
Source organism: Heliconius erato x Heliconius himera (assembly GCA_013421005.1). NCBI lineage: Eukaryota > Metazoa > Arthropoda > Insecta > Lepidoptera > Nymphalidae > Heliconius > Heliconius erato x Heliconius himera. The sequence goes on along the minus strand of JAATLQ010004054.1, from coordinate 18,596 downwards.
ACCAACTAAAAAATAAACTAAATAAATATTCTCAGTATCGGCAGGCAATCATTAGTCTTAAAAAAGTGTTTAATTAAAGCATGTGACCAAATTAGTGACTCTTCACGTTACATCCCGAATTTTGAAGCCCCCCCCCCCGAGAGCACGATATATTAATTGAACACAAATGCTCTCGTTTTCTTTTCCCAATAAGCAGAGCAATGTTCATTATGCAAACCGTAACATGATGAATTGATTCCTCCACTTTGTTGAATAGTCACAGTTATACAACTTTCATTTTTTTTTACCATCTCTCTTGTAGCACAAAGGGTCGACAGGGGTGCAAATAGTATTATTTTGAAAAATATCTTTTGCAAATAAAAACGAAGTATAAAATATATCTTTCCTTGTTACTGTACAACCCATTGATGATTCAAGATATTTTCTTCTAATAATACTGTGACTTTACCGCTTATAAAAAAAAATAAACATTAGTAAATCAGGTTAAAACATCATTGACTTCGAGTCCAAACAAATAATTACAAAACGGATACCTCATATAATTTATTTAGAGTGCCCGCTTGATTATTATAAATTTTTGTCAAAAAATTGCTTTAACCTGATCCCTTGTAACGGTTTGAAGTATACAGTTATTGTTTCAAGCGGCCAGAAACAACTCTTGATGCTGATTTATGTAAAATGTCTTAGTTTTTTTTTTGATATGTTCTATTTAAGCTAGACTTTAAGCGCCTACCCATACCCAGTTCTAATATATTTATATTACTAATTTTGAGTAAAAACAAACTAGTGCTAGCTCAAATGTATCTGTATGGGTAGGGGACGATTCCACATCATCAAAAGTCTATCACAATTTATGTTAAGATCACGGACAAATTTAGATAGACTCTCACAAGAAGTAGGATATTGAGATAAATATTTTACTTTTTAACAGTCGTAGGAAACCGCGCACAGAATCCAATATGGACAACGAGCGCAATGCCTTTCGTAAGTCCCGATGTTTATGTACACATTTAAAAATAGCCCTTATCAGGTTCAAAAGTCTCACGATAAACTATATACACGCACATTTCGTTACAATAAATTCATTACACTTTACAAATGAGTTTTTTGTTTTTGCATATTAATCCTATCTTTCACCAAGTCAGCAAGTCCAAGAAGCGGCGCGTGCGCGTGGCGGCGTTACTTATCAGAGTCGTCCTCGAGCGTGCGCGCCACGTACAGCGCGGGGTCGATGACCTTCGGTATGGGTTTGATCTCCGTGCCCAGCTCCTGCTCGATGCGGTGTAGCGCGAAGCGGTCCTCGTACGTGATGAGGTTGATGGCGATACCGAGGTGCCCGAAGCGGCCCGAGCGGCCGATGCGATGCAGGTAGGTCTCGGCCATGCGCGGAAAGTCGAAGTTGATGACCACGTTGACAGCCTGCACATCTATGCCGCGCGTGAACAGGTCCGAGCACACGAGGTTGCGGCACAGGCCGGCGCGGAAGTCGTGGAACACGCGGTTGCGGTGCGCCTGCGCCATACGCGCGTGGATGTAGTAACAGCAGTAGCCCAGCTCCGTGATCTTCTTGGCCAGCAGCTCCACGCGCTGGGTTGAGTTGCAGAATATGATGGACTGGTTGATTTGTAACTGTCAACAAATTGACTATTAGATGCCATCTATGAAATTACGACACATGTTAAGATGGAGGAAGTATACAGATTGTGACATGTGTGACAACGAGGTCCTAAATTTTTGAACTGATGTTCATATTTCAAAGTATGGTACAAGTCAATAATTCGGATACCACATTTTTGCATTTAATAACATCTATACCATATTCTTTTTGGCATAAGACTAAATGTAAATGAAGAAATACTGTTTCTAAAACTCTTATGTAACTTAAATTTTCATTTTATTTGGTCCAGGTTTTAAAATATAAAAAATCAATATAACAAAAATCCAAAATAATCGGATAACACCTTTATGCTTTACAAAACAAGAAACACAAAAAAAACAACAAAAGTAAGAATATCAACAACTGAAACCAGTCAAGTCAAACAGAAGATGCTGACGAGATTGCAGATGCAAGCATCCTCATGTGTCATATAGAGTAAGCATTGTACATATATATATATATATAGAGTTTCACTTACAAAGCGGAAACTTCTGTTACTTGTGTACATCATCATCATAATTTTAATTGTTTAAATACTTTAATGTGTTTCTATATTCATAGAGAATCATGAAATATGGGTGATGATTATAATGAATTAATTTGTTATGTAATTTAAAAATCAATATTATAATATGATAATTTTGAATTATATAATTTAAATATATATATAGATGTAAGCTTTCACCTCTGCACTCTTAATGAATAGATTTTTTTTACATTGTTTTCTTCATTTCTGAGTAAGATGGGACAGAGAAATTAAAGTCTATTTCTCCTTCAATTGAATTATGACAGAAAACATATGGAAACAGTAGTGTGGCATTCAGTTGTACTCCACAACCAAAAGCCGCGCTTTTTCCCCTCAAAGCAGTGAAAAGTAAGTAAAGCTTAAGTAGGTAAGCAGAAGAAGAAGGAACAAACTTTGCAAAAAAGGATTTAAAATATAAGTTTACACCATATTAATACTGGTGAACAGGCTTTGTGCCACACTGCAAGTCTTAACAATGATTAATTTAATACCAAACAGTAGACTATTGTGACACTGTGGAAGTGTTTACAGAACACAAGTCCAGTACCTCTTTATCTTTATGAAAATAGATAACCATCTATTTAAATCTCAAATTACAAAGCAAAGCTAAGTTATTTTGTCATATGCTAATTCCTGTCGTAGCGCAGCAGCACATTGATGGTTGAAGGTTCAAGTCCCACTCGGAGGAATGAATTATTTTCTATTTCTTGCTTTGGTAACAACACATCCTGGCATAGAGTTGCAATGTTTTAAACATTGGGTGGCGCAAATTGGAGTAAATTATAATAAGCCTCCCTCTGCTTACCCTTCTATCTGCAATGTAAAGCTAAAAAATCTTCATTTTATTAAAGAACAATCAGTATGTTAGTAATTCACAAACCTTTGAAAATAATGTATTTAAACAATGCACTTTCTGCCTTTCCTGTACAAATGCATAGTACTGTGTGACTCCTTTCAAAGTGAGCTCCTCCATGAGATTAATCTCATATGGTTCTCTTAAATGTTTTTCCATGAACTGTTTAACACTTAGTGGAAATGTTGCAGAGAACAACAATATTTGACGTTCTTTGGGTAGCCTAAAAATTTGTAATCAAAATTAAATTTCACCAAGAAAAAAAACAGAACAGAAAACAAACATTACTTTGTATACAAAGTTTATAGAAACTATAACATGTGTATATTCATTGCAAAAACTGCCTCAAGCATATATTGAAATTATAAGAACTTCTTTTGTGGTTGTTATAGAGCAATGTAGAGTTTAAGCCCGAGGTGTAGGAAGTACATTAAAATTATTTCCATTTATTCCCTCTGCCTGCTCTCCTGTATACAAGACAGGATATATATGAATATATCCTTTGAAATGACAAGAAACTAACCGTGAAATAACTGTATCCAGCATGCCTTTAAAATCTTGAGAAAGCAGTTTGTCTGCTTCATCAAGTACCAGCATCCGACATTGCTCCATCTTTGCTACTTGTTTGTCCATGAGATCAATCATACGCCCCGGGGTGGCTATTATTACCTGAACTGATATAATTTATATTTTTTTTATAATTTTTGAAAAATTACTTCCATTTTACTCAAACTAACACATTGGTATGCCATTTTGAATAAAAAAAAATATTATATTAAAATAAAGGGAATATTGGGAAAGGAGTGTCAAGGACACTAGGTGTTGTGTACCTACCTTGCTGTGTACTTGATACAGCTTGAAGCTGAATAAATATTATATTATTTATCAATAAAAAATCTATCTATACCTTACATATAGGGCATTTATTTATTATTTTTCTTAAAAAAATATATTTAGCTATTCCTTAATCAAAATCTTTGAATCAATTTAGTTATAGTGGCTCAGTATGTGCAACCTGCAGCATAGGATTCTAAACTTAAGGTTTGAAGTAATGTAGCTCGTAAACAGCTTCGCAGCCCATTATACAACTTTGTGGGGTTTATCTACACACTATTAGGTGTTTTGATACAAAAAACTAAAAAATATATTATTATTTAACTAAAGTACTATAAAAAGCTCATTTAATGAGGAATCTATTCCACAAGTTTATTTATTTGTGAGTTGAGGGCCCACATAGGTACATACTAAAAATAACCATCATCATCAGAGTCGAATTACTTATTTAGCAAACATATTAAAATTTGAACATAGTGTGATTTGAACCTATGCCTCTTAAAAACCTTTGTAGTGATCTGTCTACACCATACATTCTCATCAAGTTCCATCGAAGTTCTTGTATGCTTGCTACATCTAAAAATTCTTATTTAATTTATATGTTTTCTAAGTAAGTTTTTTTCTTCCTTAAGTGTAGGATAACATATTATAAATTTTTATTATTTTATTATTTAATTATAAATTTAATAAAGAGCATTCTCTCTTGCCAAATAATAATTTCAACAAGCTCAACGAGAATGTATGACTTAGTAGTCAGAATGCTTGTATGGTTTCCAATTGGTGCAGGTTCAAATCCAGCTAAATCCAAACTTTCATATATTTAACTATAATAAATAAATAAAAATACTATTTCTGAAGTGTGGAATAACACTTTAAATGTATATATAAAAAAGATAAGCTGTTAATTCATGGAATGAAGTTATTAAGCTAAATATTATTATATGAAGATATTATTATAAGTAAATAATAAGAACTGGTAGAAATTCTTACCATTTTGATAAATACGCATTATGTCATCCCTCAGATTTGTACCACCCGTGGTGACCATAACACGAATGTCTGTGTGTTTCGCTAGCTCAATACATATTTGAGATGTTTGTAATGCTAGCTCTCTAGTAGGTACCACAATTAAAGCCTGTATACAATCTTTTTTTGGATCCACCTATAAAATATATAAATAAATGGTCAATACAAGATGTATATAGCATTTAATTATGTAATAAAAAAATATAAATCAGTACTGTTTTTTCTCACTTATATGAAAGTGAAGGGGAATCCAAAAGTATCATCATTTTCAACTTTACTAATTTAATATTTTTTAAAATTAAATTATAAAAATGTGTTATTATCATGCTTTTATAAATTACACAAATATTAAATGTTTAAATTGTTTTTTTATCATACTTGTTCTAAGACTGGAATACAATAGGCGCCTGTCTTGCCTGTACCGTTCTTGGCCCTTGCTAATACGTCTTTACCACTAAGTGCAATAGGAATTGAAGCCTCTTGAATTGGGGATGGTTTTTCCCAACCCTTTTCAAAAATTCCCATAAGTATTTCCCGTTTTAAACAAAATTCTTCAAATTCATTTCCTCTTGTGTCTGTCACATCCTATTATATATAAATAACAAAATAATTAAATTATAGGCAACAATGATATAATTAACATAAAATGTGGGTATCTTCAAAACTTACACTGGTTTTAATTCGTCTGTCTTTGGGGGGTAGTTTTAATTTTGCTTTCCACCCAATATCGTCCACTGTTTTATCGACATCTCTGTAATCACGAATAATATAAGCTAAAGAGAAAGTATACAAGCTAATACAAAGAGTAAATAAATATATTTTTCTACTTACCCTTTCTGATTGCTCATGTTTCCGACGTGATTACTGGTGCTAATTCTATTTTCGGTCATCATTTTGCCAAATTTGCCCCTCAAGGGGTGACTAAACTTAGAAATTTATGAAGTCTTTATTAAAGTCCAACACTAAACAAATTTCACGACAAGTCACTTTTAAACACATAAGCTACTTTAGAAGTATATCACGTTCACTAACTTTGTCCGGAAATATCTGTAACAAAGGCAAATTATTAAATCAATTCTCGATAAGAACCAAAGAGAAGAGATTACGAGACGCGTCAACAAGCAATGTATACCTATCAACATATACATATACTAAATGAAGCGCAGATATAACTGAAACAACATTACAAATAAAAAGTAACTAAATTAATGTAGGCAAAGGTAGGTTGTTATACGCAAAAAGCATTATGATCTTATTTAAATTCACCAGTAGATGATGAAGATTACGAACGATTAAATTTACAAACGAACTACTATATTTAATATGGCCGCTCTAAATTGAATTTCATAAATGTAAATTCTTACTCTTATGGTGTAAATTCTTAAAAATAGAAAATATAGTAAGTTAAAATAATGTACAATATTAATGAGCCGTAAGAAAAGTATTCGAATAAACAAAAATCACCTTGATAAAACTTTAAAAAAGACGACGACACTCGATACTCGACGACGACATCACAAAGTAAGCAAGCAAATGTGTTGCCAACTTGCCATTGCTATTTTGCCAAATAAAACATTTTACTTATTTTAAGTCATAGACATTGAACAAAATAACTTTATAAACTTAATAACAGATTTCAAAATTTTGTAGATACGTATAATGATATACATTTTACTAAAATATTTTGGTAAACATTTTAATTATTACAATACGATACGATTAGGAGTTTTTGACTTTTATATAATGTAAAAAAATAAAGAAAAACTTGCAGCTATCACAACCCAGTCCAAATATGCTATGGAACATTTTTATTCAACATTGGCGAACCTTTACAAGCGTCTAAACGTTTTGATGAGTAAAGACGCTTATGCCTGCTACATATGTAACGATATATCGTAAAGATTTAAACATTGCAAACCAATTTGGTCAGATTAATCGATAGTGTGTATGACAAATCTTTGCAGATTATCGTTTATGACACGGTATGACGGTGGCAGTTATGACTTTGTAATGTGAATTTATTGCTTCTCTCATTAGTGTCATGTTTCTTTATTCATGACTCAACTAGAGTCGATAATTATTTAGAATTTCTGTTTATTTTTCGTAATAAATTTTAAATCTTTAAATCTTTAAATAAAAGGCTGGTTGTGGTGCAGAAACAGAATCGTACGACTAAATGTAGGTTCGATTCCCGCTCTAAGTAATGAAATATAAAAAAATGATATGAGAAAATAGCTTGCTTTTCATGCACCAGGCCTATTATCGCAAATGCGTCATCATTTTCTATTAAATGCGACATAAGCTTCTGTGGAGAAATAACCCGTTGCGTTAGTTATTGTATTTTTATTTATTCATTGAATTGCATTTACTTCACTTATAAAAAAGACAATAAAAAAAAGATTGATCTAAGACTGGATGAGAAAAAAATTGAGTTAAGCTCAATTATTTATTAATTTCAATATTATTAATGAAATACAACTAACAGAGGGCATTCATGGTCAAGGGTCACAAAGTGTGATTGTAAACGCTACAGATTGTGGGTTCGATTCCTGCTCGAGAAAATGAAATATTTTATATTTTCATTTCCTCGATCTAGTGTTGAGGCAAAGCGTTTAAAAACGCTGCTTAAATGTTAAATGAAAATGTTACTTTTTGTGTCTGGTGTTATATTTGACTATCTGCCACTGGCAGCACTGTACCTAATAAGTTACTCTATGCCTGCCTTATGATAATTGAGTATTGACATTTGACAGTAAAGAACATAGGAATTATATGGAGGGACTCTATTTCCCATTGGGTATATGTGTTCTGTCATCTGTGCTCTATACAGTTTGACACTTTATCAATTATAATTTATAATTCACATACAATACAAATTAAAATATATAAAATTATACATCAAGTTGTTTTGGCTTTTAAATAATATTTGTATTATTTGCTAAATGTTTATCAATGATATACTAGTAAACAATACCAATTTATTCTTATGATATTAAATGTGATAAACAAGGAGTAGCATATATATTTGTTCACATTATAAAAAAATGTATGTATATATTTTTTTGCTTTATTAATGTTGTTTGTTTAGATTTATTATGTTTCTTTTATGTTGTAACTACTGACCGCGATCACTTTTTTGTAGGGCTACATACTGGAAATCACAAGATCGTAAATTTTGTGAATTTTGCAAGTGCTGGTTTGCTGATAATAAAGTCGTGAGTTGTTGGATAATAAAACCTTAAATACTTTTAATTTATATATAATTGAAACGCTTTTAAAACATTTTTTCAGTCTATTTCATTTCACGAAAATGGTAAACGTCATAAAGAGAATGTTAAAAAACACATCTCACAACTTAGCAAACGAAGTGCAAAAGAATTTAAACAGAAGGAAAAAATGGACGATGAAATTAAGAAAATGGAAGCTGCTGGAATGAGTGCTTTCTTAAAAGATGTTCAAAACAATGCTGACCTAACTTCACAAGTATTACTTTTTATTAATTATGTTATATTAATAATGTCATAAATTGTAGTCTTACTAATCTGGATTGCAACACTACCAGAGACTGGAGACAAAGGAAAATAATATTTTTTTGTAAATTTTATTAATTCTTTTTTACTACTATGACAGTGGAGGTAGAAGTAACCTATTAGTGCAAAATATTGTGTATTGTCCAATCTTTGCTTACCAGAGCAGGAAAATGGAAATCATTCCTTATCATTCCTAAGTATGGTATTATAACCCACAGCTATTCGAATTTAATATCATATTTGTATTTAATCTACTAGTGAAAGTGGTATAGGTGCACAAGGGTGGGACTGTAAATGTGACAGGTTGTAGGTTTAATTTTCACTTGAAGAAATTTACTTATATCATTCTTGCTCTTTCTTCTATCAAGTACAAAATAGCTCGACAATTGTCACTGGACAGTTTGATGGTAGGTTTTAAGTAGCCCAATCAAAACCTTAAGAATTATATTTGGAAGAAGCCAGATTTGTGGCTGATAAGGATTACAGTACAATCTAAGTATTTTTTTTGTTTGGTTTTAAATTGTATTTCATATGTGGTAGAGCACACAGAGTGAACCTTCTGTTAAGACACTTTGTTCTTCTGTTCCTCTCTTTAGGCTACTCCACCCGAGTAGGAATTGAACCCACAACTGTCATGTTTACAGTTAGACTCAGTGATGCGGCCTTGAGGGACACACTGTAATCCTAATGCATTAAGAAAAAAATATTGTTTCTAGAGTATCAATGAGATGTTAGGACAGCAAGGTAATAGTAACAAGGATATTGTAGTTGGCAACGTAAGTGAAAAGGAAGTAATTAACTGGAAGGAAATTAAAAGTGAAGATGGAGGATCATATTTCTGGAATATTCTGAGTAATGGTAAGTTTTTTTATATTGGAAAGACAAGGCAAATGAGCATACATATTACCTGATGGTTAGCTAACACAGCTGCCCACAGCACCATGTAGTCAGTTACTTTTATTATTCTTATAAAATTATTTGAATATTACCATAGACCTACTGTCTACTGGGACAGTATTATAGCACAGAAAAAATCAACCTTCATAAGTCATCATATCCAAAAGATAGAAGCATTTGTGCATTGTTTTTAGTTAATTTTGTATAAAATTCATGCATGAAATTTGGCACAAAGAGATAATTAACATAAATAAAGGCACAAATCCGGAAAGTAGAAATTTATTTGTTTTTCTTAGAAAAAAAAGATTACAAACTTATACTTGTAGTGCATTTCATACAAAATGGATCCATACGTCCACAAATTTAAGCTTGTCAACCGTTGGCTGTTGGCATATAACCTTTAAATTGGTATGGAACCCTCGGTATGCCAGTCCGACTCGCATTTGACTGGTTTTTTATTTATTCTGTATCTCATATGTGTTAAGGCACTCAGTTTCCTACTTTCCGTCCAATTTTGGAGACTTTCCGTGTTGACTGGCAAAACTCAAAACCACTGTTGCGATTCCTCACGACAGCCTCAAATTATAAGTTTTTTTCATATAATGAACTCTTATAGTATATATATAGTATTTATAATACGCAATGAAAGTTTTATTAATTTTCAGAAACAACATGGGACCCCCCAGATAAATATATGTCTTTGAAAGAACAAGAGAATATTAAAAATAGCGAAGGAGAAGAAAAGAAATGGGAGAAAAAACTTAAGTGTGTTTTCATGAATACATAAAGGTTTTTCATAAAAAAAAACTGACACTAACCACTACAAAGTAATATAGTAACTAAGTTCCTAAGGTTGTCATAGGAACACAGTGTCTGACTAAACTGAATAATAAATTGTTATCAATTTATTTGCTCTGGTAACGCGACATAGCGTGGTGTACAGTTCCGCCACCCAAC
>JAATLQ010004046.1:0-10594 GCA_013421005.1 Heliconius erato x Heliconius himera | reverse complement strand
TGGAAATTACCTCCTCTATCACCTGTATCGGTTTGTCTATCTATCTACCAATATTTAAATAATTTTATTGAATGAAATGAAAAAAAATATTTACATACTGTGATTATAAGCGACGGTCAAATCTAAGTTTGCCTACGAATCATATTATATAATCCTAAAATCTTTTTTTTTATAAACGTGTGATTCAATAAAATCGATAAATTGAAGATGTATTTTATTTTTGCATTCCTTTTCTATAATTACAACAAAATAAGTATGAATGACTATACACACACACACACACACCCATATATATATATATGGGTGTGTGTGTGTATATATATATATATATATAACTATATAGTTGAACAACTGACGTATAGATGGCGCTGATCCATGTTATCACTTTTGATGCCGAAGATTGGTCTCTATTATAGTATATAGAATGTACTCTGTGGTCTCGAGTGTTGACTCGCGTTCTCGCTAACTGTTCAACGCGGCGCGGCGTACCTATAACTTATAATATCCAATATATATTTTTTATACCAATATCATATATAGTTTTAAGAAATGGTTATGGTAAATAAATACTAAAACATAATAACGACTATGACTAACTATTATGATATATTTATATTACAAAATTTGGAACGTTTATAAATATTTTGTGTTTATTTATATTTAATTCGAGTAATCTATATATATAAAAGGACTTGTGCTGACTGACTGAGGTAAGACGCACGCAGAGCCGTAACCGCTGATGGTAGAAACGTGAAATTTGGGCAGATGTTTATTTTCATATTCTGGACATCCACTAAGAAGGGAATTTGAAAAATTTTAACTCTAAAGGGATGAAACAGGGGTATGGATTTTTTTTTTAATCTGTACCGATTTTTTTAAAATTTGAAATTCAGACTCTTAAAAATATTTCATTGAACACGTGTTTCATGGTTTTTAAGAATTCACCCCCTAAAAGTACAAATAAGGGGTTGGAAGTTTATATGGAAAAATCTTTAAATTGCCACCGATTTTTATAAAAATTTAAATTCAGACTGTTAAACATATTTTATTGAACACGTGTTTCGTGGTTTTTTTAGAATTCACTCCTAATAAGCGGGCGAAGCCGCGCGCGCCCTCTAGTTATTTATATTCGATGTCGAGGTAAAGCGCAACGTTGAGTTCCGCCACTCAACACGCAATGCCTCTAATACAACGGAAAGCGGAAAACGGAGTGTCTTAGAGCACTATGTTCTCTCTTCCTACCCTGTTGTGTACGGGATACGGCTAAAACAGTAAAGTTGATTTTTTTTTAATATTTTTATTTAAATGTTATTCGATATCGGATATTTTGATTAAGATATCGATATGAGATAAAAGTCATAATAGATGTTAATTCTGTTTTGATATATACTACATAGAATTAGTCTGTTTTTGGTGCACTTTTCAAAGAAAATTTCTTAACTTATGATTTTTTAATTAAAGCTGCTACCTACATCCATCCTACAACATTTTTTTAGTTTTGAACGATCATCTTAACTATTAGCTATTTTTTGAAACGTATAACAATTTTTTTTTTGTGAAAGTTAGAGAGCAAAAAGTATATAATTTTAAGTTTAACATAATATTATATTACTTTTAAACCTACAGAGAAGTAATGTAAGACCAAGATTAGGTCAGTTGTGGCGCAGGGACACAAAGTGTGACTGTAAAATCGACTGGTTATGAGTTCGAATCCCACTCGAGGAAATGAAATATTTATTTACATTTATATTTGCATTTCTTCGCTCTGGTGTCGAGGCAAAGAGCGGTGTTGAGTTCCACCACTCAATACGCAACGCCTCCAGAACTCGGCGGAAAGTAGGGAACGATAATGATTTGAATCCTGCTTTGTTCCATTTTTAGTTTCATGTTTTATCCCTAGCAGTGTAGATAGAAATATGTTAATTTTATTTGAAATTGAAGTATATTATAGGTACTTAAATATGCTAGGTAAGTACTATATACCTACAATACTTCTGGTTTAATATTAGGGATGCCCGATGATCATCGATTTTCGATGATCATCGATGTTAGAAGACAAAATATCGATGTTTTAACATCGATGTTGCATTAATAAAAACATCGTAACATCGATGTTGCATTAATAAAAACATCGTAACATCGATGTTGCATTAATGAAAACATCGTAACATCGATGTTGCATTAATGAAAACATCGTAACATTGATGTCAGTATTTCGATAATGTGTTCCAAATTATTTTCTGAACTCTACCAAACTACGGGAAAAATCCTTTGTTGTTGTTGTTCGGTTGACAGCACTGCACTCACCACAGACTAGACTAGTAACTACAAAGTTCGTAGTTCGAAGTAGCCAAAAAAAAAATCTTTTTTAATTATAGTAAAAATATTGCTCTGGACTCCTATGCTAAAAGTGCAGCTCTTAATTTTTATACTAAGGGGTGTCTCATCACGATTTTCGATTTTACATATAAATAACAAGGAGAATTTTGTGTTTTTCATTTGAAACTTTGTTGCGATTAAACTAATAGTATCGATGTAAAAGCCAATATATATTCTTGTAGGCAATTAAACGATATACAAAAAAGTCTAATATTTTTTTTGCTAATTTCACTCCTCTAAAAATTATTCAAAGTTAAAGTTTACCAATTTATAAAAAAAAAAAGAAAAAAAAAAAACAAAACATCGATGTTAGCTAACACCGATGTTAGCTATTATCGATGTTAACTAACATCGATGTTAGCTCACAACGTCGATGTTAGCCAACATCGATGTTGTTCTTTCGAATTTTATCGAACATCGATGTTAGAGCTTCGATGTTGACATCAATGTCAACACCGATGTTTTTCTAACATCGGGCATCCCTATTTAATATGTAAAATAATGTTGATATCTAGTATAAGGTATTTAAAAAAACTTATACAACTTCTATGTTTATTAAATATAAATGTAGCATAAGAATTATGCATTCAATATAATTTAAGCAATATGTGAAGCAATGTTGAATTTTGTTATCAATCACAACATTTTGGCTAAGTATTACAAGACTAAATGAAGTCGGCTACATTCATAGGCATTTCATCGATCTGTGTTGAGTTATTAACTGTTGTTTATTCATTGTAAGTGGGTAAGTATGATGACCCCATCTCGACTAAGTACTTGCTTAAATCCCACTTTAATTTACAAATGGAACAGGTATTAAAGTTAGATAAAAACGTTAATGCGTTTTGTCGTATAATTTTAAGAAAAGAAATAATCTGTCAATGTTGGCATTCTCATTATTTAAATGTCTAGCAAATTTTTTAGTTTGTTTGTTTGTTTGTTTTAGTGTTTGATCCAGTCCATCCACTACTGTATCAGTTCACAATATCCTTCTAAATTTACTGCTTCATATCATTCGTGTTATTTCTACTATACAAGACACTGGCAGATTATTTTGCGCCTGTCATCGCAAAATCAGGCCATTAAATAAAAAGAAACGTTTTAGTTAAATAAAACCAAAAGGTTTGTCTTTTAATATATCAATTTTATTACATATTAATCAGCAAATGAAGACCAAAAACCATGATCACTGTTACCAAATACTGCGATTCATTAAATCAAAGTATATTATATGTATGTGACCGCATACGATATAACTATAACATTAGCCTAAGCCCTAAGCAATGCGCGAGTAGATTCCTGAATCCATTAATCCAATTAATCGAATGATCGAATCATATGACCTGGTTAATTTTCACGACTGACTGATATCGATCACGGAGATTGACCAATCGACACAAGACCACTTCAAGGGTGAGATTGAAGATGTCCGGACTTGTGGACAACTTTGTTTTACGCCAGCCTTCATGTTGATTTTGTCAATGAGTCCGTCGATAGTGCGAATACGCGTTCTGGACCATATATAAAGACGCTTGATGACGTTGCGTAAGCGACGAGGTACTTGGTGCTCTCGGAGGGCGCGTGTGATGGAAGAATGCGGCAGCGAGGAGAGGGCACCGGATCCATCACTAGTTCTCTCTTCTCCTCTTTGCCCCGATGTATGGCCTGTTGCAGGACAAAATTGTGCTCGAAGCAGCCCTCATAGTCCATGAAGCCCTGATTCTGTGAAGGACTGAATCGGCCGTTGACCCGTGCCCAGGTCTTCAGTCTGTCTGCGAGTAGGGCCGCGAACAGCTTTGGGCAGGTATCACCAACGGCGATGGGCCTCCAGTTGTCAATGTTGATGACATCTCCTTTTTAAAATATGAGAGATGTCTTTCCAGGGGTCCGGAATCATCTGCAGCCTTCAGACCGCATTATAGAGAGCCGTGATGACATAGGCCCCGCGATCACTTTTTCTGATTTGGCTGTAACGGACTTCATCCGGGCCAGGTGCAGTGTCCGACCGAGATCTTAGTCTAGTTTTGCGAAGAATTCTATAGCCGAGAATGGGCTCATCAGGGGCTGTTGCTGTCTTCCACTGGGGCCGGTAGGTCGAAGATATTCGGCCAGATATGCTCACCATCCCTCTCTTGTGCTAATGTAGAGAAGTGCTGAAACACCTCCTGCTTGTTGATCCTACAAGTAGCTGCTGAATCCTCCAATATTGTCTGCAGGGACTGTTTACGGTTACTCCTATATAGGTTAGTTAGTTGCCTCCCGCACTCAGTTGCTTGGTTGTTGAGTCCGACATGCCTATCTCGGGGGCCCGTGCCCTATACAGTAAGACATTGAATTTTCTTATAAACTTATATAAAATATTATTAATATTTAATTGATTGACACAATTACCAAGTAAATATGTTCTTATGTATTACAACATTATATTCTACTGTACTGTATTGTTTGATTTAATGAAACAAATTAAAAAATAATTAAATAAATTATATTAGCTTTTCAAATGAATTATTTTGAATTTATCAAAACTTTACAAAAATGCTCAAATCTATGAGTGATTCCTCAGTCAGTGTTTAATAGATTTCCTGGATATGTATACATAATATGTTTTAAGTACTCAAGTATTTATACAATTATAGACATCTATAATTGTATCTCTATATAAATGTATATATGATATTTATGTATGTTTTTGTGTATGAATAGTGTATGTGTGTATAATTGATAGAGTTTGATATAATAAATAACAAAAATATCTTTATACAAATTACAAATTTTAATGAATGTATTATATCTTTGTGCAATAAAGTATTTTTAGAATTTGATTTGTAATTAGATATATGAATCTCAAGCGAAAGAGAAATGTTTCAGATGTAACAATATGTAAAGTATCTTATTAAACTTCATTTAAAAAGAATAATTTAACTGTTTAGGGATAGTTTTGTGTTGCACTTGTATTTTTAAAATTACCAATAAATGTCTATGTTTTAATTATTGTTGTTTAATTACATAATTGGCATTTAAAACAAAATATTATATATGTGGCAAGAAAAAAATAAAAGCAAACCATTACACTATATAATGTTATTTATAGTTAAAGGAAAAAGTTTATCTTTTGGTCTTTCTTTTAGTTTTTTTTTTAAGTATAATCAAATTTTACGTACTTATTTATGACATTAATGCTATAGCTTTAAGCTTTATACATAGTAAGATAATGGTACATATAAATATTCTTATTATAATAAAAACATTCAGTAGTAAAGCATTTTTTTATTAACACTTTTATTTTAATCACTTTTATAAACTTAATATATATATATAAATATGCACCTTTTTTTTTCATTTATTTATAGCCTAAATGAATCTCGATTGTAGAAATATATTTATTATAAACTGATAACAAACATTAACATAATAAATAATAATACAGAATACAGATACACTCTAAATAATTAGACATACAGATAAAATATAATATATAACGACTTTAAAGATTTCGTTGTTTTTTAAGTAAAACAAAATAAATATGATTAATAATTATTGTTTTTGGGGAAAATATGCATGTAAAGGAAGGATTAAAGGATTAATGAGTGGTTATTATTAGAGCGAGTCACATTTACTTTTTACTAAGATTTATCGGTATAAAGTGTACAACACTATCTGTCAGTTATAACGGCGTTAGGATTGGTCAAAACAATATAAATAATAATAAAAATAGACTTTGAGAATCTTCCTCACGGGCAGTCCACAGTGCTTGCCTTTCTTCAGGGACAGAGTACCCTCTTCCCTCCCCATCGGTGTCGCTGTAAAAGCCAATAGGGCTAACAGCAACAATCTCAAGATCGAAAAAAAAACTGATTTCAAGAGCACCAAAACTACGTCGCCGCAGGATTAGGAAGGCTCGCCGCCGTGTTTCGCGGACGACTCTTGTCCCCGCGTCTCGCGGCCAGTGGCGGTCGAGGAGGAGCACCGTGAGGTTTTAGTGGGTATTCGGACGGCCTAACATCTGCCAGTCCGCGAGTCCCACATAACCGCG
Source organism: Heliconius erato x Heliconius himera (assembly GCA_013421005.1). Lineage (NCBI taxonomy): Eukaryota > Metazoa > Arthropoda > Insecta > Lepidoptera > Nymphalidae > Heliconius > Heliconius erato x Heliconius himera. The sequence continues at coordinate 4,182 of JAATLQ010004046.1, read as the reverse complement.
CTCGAGTCCCCACTCGGGCCGGTATCCGTAACAGGATTTCCTCACGAAAAAAAAAAAAAAAAAAAGGATTAGGAAGGCCCCTGATCGAGATTGATATCGATTATGGTCAATGACTAACAGACAAATAATTATTACACAGTTTATTGTGGGCCGATCCCGGCGGCACTGCAATGCCGGGCCGACCCGCGACAGGAGTGGAGCGAGCCCCGAGCATCCCGTCAGCTTACAAAAATCAGTTTAATATACTGGTCCCGCGGTGCGGGAACTTTCAGATATTAAGCTGAAAAGAACAGATACTACACTTTGATCTTAGCCAAAAGGCCGAGAAGCGATAACTGTTTTGCAGAAATTTGTGGTAGTCACTGTACGCTAGAAAATCTTGCCAGCGCGATTCAGAAATCGCTTCAAAATGAACAACGCCATCTATGTTGTGATATTCAAAACACTATTTAAAGTTTACGTGTATGAATACATACCAGAGCCATACTCGTAATAAACCTCATAATATTAAGGCTTATTATACTTATATATAATATAGCTTTGCTATTTACAGATGACAGTGTAAAATGTTCCTTTGATGCAGACATACCAATATAATACGGCCACAAACACTAAATATAGGTTATATCTTGGGTTAGCTGTGCATCATTCAATTTTTTCATTTGTGTATAACTGTATATATAATAAATACTAATTTTATAATATGATTCTATTATAAGATCTCATTATTTGATTATGTTCTATCAAATAAATATTTTTTTAGTTTATTAATTAATAATAAGTAATTAATACTATTTAAAGAATTATGTTTCATAAGTAGAGATAAAAAAAAATACTTTAGGAGTAAGTACTCCTCTACAGCTCAAACACACATAGATTTAAAAATCACAGGAGCAAGTTGTTATGTACAATATTCCTTTGCATTATCATCATCCAAGCCATTAGAATGATTACTTCAAAATTGTACTTTTCTAATGGAATTTTTAATTCTCATCAGACATATAATAAACAATTTAAATTTCCAATGTTTAAACAGGATTTTTAAACAACTCCCTATAGAGATGCTAACAACATAAATAAGTTGTAACCGGCGTATAAAAATTTCAACGTAATTTTAAGAGAACATATAGCTTAGTGGTCAGAGCGCCTGGTCAGTTTCCAGGAGGCGCGGGTTCGAGTCCCGCTACGTTCAAATATGTATACGTTTTCTTAATAAGTGATAGAATAAAAAGTATATATAAATGATAATATAATCGATTTCTTTCCTCTACTAATTACATTACTTGTGGTATCAATTACCTATAATAATATGTACGTATTAATAAATTATATTTTTGGCAATTTTATATAAAATTTTGTATATGAAAACCGTGTAAGTAAATAATCTTGGCTAGGACAGAAGTATTAGTTTATTTTTTTTTCAATTCAATAATAATACACGAGGTGCAGTGGCGTAGCGGGCGTAACTCGCGCCCGGTGCAAAATACCTTTTCAGCGCCCCCCAGACGAACATTTTTGCAGTTTTGCAGACCTTTTGGCGCCCCTTTGTGAGTAGCGCCCGGGGCATGATGACCCCCCTTGCCCCCCCCTCACTACGCCACTGACGAGGTGATTAAGATTTTCACTTGAACTACCTTCGTATCCACTATAGTCTAGTCAGACGAAATTGGATTTTGTTTGGCAACAAAGAGAATAGGAAAGAAATTAAGGACAACAAACGAATAAAGTTAAAAAAAAATAGGTACAAAGAAAAAAAATACTTAATCAGACTTACAAATCTGCAAGCTCTCTTTGCTAAGTCATTTATATTTTTATATAAATAAATGCGCTATAGGGCAGCGTCTGACTGTAAATGTGACTCGCTCTGGCAGACGCAGTGCGGCGTAACGTTCCGCCACTCAAAAAAGTCTCGAAAATTCGGCGGTATGTGGATAACGGTGTGAACAGCAAATGTCTTTACACTATATATTGAGGCCATTCGGAGCGCAGGGGCACTATTGTGTGACTGTAAATAGGACAGGTTGTGGGTTCAATTCTCAATTGAAGAAATCTAAATATTTAATATTCGCTATGTTCTGCTAACGAGCCAAAGCTCAACACGCATAATTCCATACCTTCAGAATTCGTTCCATGACTCCCGAATTCGGCTGAAAGTGGGGAAGTATCTAAATAGGAACAGAGTGTCTAAACACTAAAAAAAGGACACACTATCGACATATAACTAATAGCAGCTAGTATATCCATATTTATTCCGAAGCGTGAGCACGTTAAATGGGATGAAGGGCCGCAGTTGCGGCGTCGCGCGCAGATAATGAATTCCAATTTCACACCAACTGCATCCACATTGCTGTTTAACACGCGTTCAAATTTTGTTACTTATGTACTGAAGATCTACAAATTTATGGAAGTGGAAGATTTTGTGAAAATGTGATGTTTTAAGATGTATATTAGTTAAGGTTAATACTTAACTGTGTAGCTGTAGGTAAATGTGTTCATTTTTGTGGATATTAGAAATCGGAGCGATCTTTAGAAAGAGAGAGGCATTCAGTAGGTTGCCAACGAAGTGATCGTTGACAGAAAAAAACACATAAATTTTAATATACATAAAATGAAATATAAATGAATTCATACATACATCATACGTCTTCTGTTTAATGAAATATGTAATTAAAGCATTCAGGTTTCATTTATTTTTATCTCTTCGAGTTCTTTTTTTATAAAAATAGGACATATTAGAATTAACTTCCCAGTTAAATAAGCGTCGCTCCCACTATTTTTTGTTGGTTTTAGTTTTTTCAAATTAAAAGTAAATTCATGTCTAGCATTGTCAACTCTATGGAAACGATCCTATATAATTCTTGTAAAAGGAGCAAGTTCACCATTTTCATGTTTTCCATCGCTTAGTAAAAATGACCGCAGAACGAACTCGACTCGTCGTCTGCGAGAAAAAATTAAAAACTGCAGAACTAAAACTAAACAAGATTTTAAGTAAAATCGATGTTTTGAAATTAAATAATTATTATCTCTCTGATTTAGATGTACATAATAATAATAATAAAAAATGGTATTTTCGTGGTTTAAATGGTAAATTAAAAAGGTGCTTATTCTTTGCTACGACTTTACTTCTGGTAGGCGGCTTGTGGTGGTTTTTCTTCGTGCCATTTTCTAGTGTAAGTTATGATCTTACAATATTATACTTAAGAATTTACATAATTTACTTTATAAATAGTTGTATTTAGATAAAATAAACAAAATGTAACTCACGGTTGGTCGTGGGTTCAAACCCTATATGTTGAAATCAAGCCTTTACCTAATATACCTAAGTCTTTACCTCGAGGCCGGTCGTGGCGCAGCGGCACAAGGTTTGACTGTAAAACCGACTGGCTGTTCGTTCCTACCCTGCTGTGTGCGGGATACAGCGTGAAGCTGATTTAATTAAATTTTAAGTCTTTACCTATATTATTTTCTATCTGCTTTCTTATGCAAAGTGGTATGTAATTCTATTTTTCCTATAATTTAAAACTAGCGGACCCGGACGCGGCTTCGCCCGCTTAAACTTTACGAATGCTTATAGATATATTTAGGAAATTGTTTGTGAAAATATGTAACTAATTTAAATAAAAAAAATATAAGTAAACGTAACCATAGTAAAATATTAATAAAAAAACTAAACAAAACCAGCTACATTATTAATAATTTTATCTCTTTCTGTCTTTCTATTTCCCCGAGCTAATATCCAGAATAACTGAACTAATTTTTATTGGACTTTCAGTGATCGATTTCACTGATTTACCCGGGAAAAATCTTTTTACTCGTTTTCCTTGCGCGCGTACATAGATACTATATGAAATAAGTCCTTTCTACATTAAATATGATAAGTTTTGCGAGCAATATCAAATAAAATCCCAGAAAACTAAAACCACAATTTATTATTGTATTTATTATTGTATAGAGTATGGTGTGTTTCCTGACCTAATGAAATTTAGTAAAGTCATACCTATATTTAAATCGGGTAGTACATCTGATCCCAATAATTTTCGACCTGTGTCCATACTACCCTCGTTCAGTAAGATTTTTGAAAAAATTATTCTGAATCAAATATTACTGCATTTTGATTCACACAATCTCATGCACGATAAACAGTATGGTTTTACTAAAGGTCGTTCAACTACGGATGCTGGT
>JAATLQ010004029.1:569-16327 GCA_013421005.1 Heliconius erato x Heliconius himera | reverse complement strand
GTAAATATTTCATCTCCTCGAGTGGGGATTGAACCCACAACCAGTCGGTTTTACAGTCACACTTTGTGCCGTATTTATTTTAGTATGTTAGTTAGTAATATTTTAGCATGTGAATATTCAGGTTATGAGTTTGTATCGTACTTGGTTGCACAATTTAATTTATATAAAATTTAAACAAGTGTTTTTCAATATAATATGGTGGTGGTTTACATTATTTGTTAGGATTCTTTTAAAGTTGAGTTAAAATCAATTCTACAGAACCCCATTAAGAAATTAATTTGGTTAGGACGAACATGGTGACGTCGTTTTATATTTATTTATATATTAATCTAAACTTATGTACTCAAACCTCCAAATAAGCAGTACTCAGCGGGACTTAAAGTTTAACTTAAAATTATTGGTAGTTTATTTTGTTTCTTCTCTACAGAGCGATTCCACGAACTGAACCTTAATTGCTTTTCTTTTTATTCAACTTAATACATGCCTTAAATTTACAACCAACATGATGGATGGACGGCTGTTATTCGTTAAATGGTTAAAAAAGCAAATATCAAAAGCTTCGATCAGAGTTATAAATGCTTGATAATTCTGTATAGTAAGATAAAGTTTAAAAATTACAGCATTGCCTGTAATTCTTATCAGATATTAAATAACTATGAAAACATTTAGTATTTGTATGATTGTCACAGCGTGTGCTTATAGACGCGACGGTTGTAGGTTCGATTCCCTCTCTAATTAATAGATACAGTTTCTTGTCTCTAGTGACAACGCAAAGCGCAGCGTGTTTAGTTCCATTACTCAACACGCCATACCTAAAGCATCGGAAAGTAGGGAATGAATTGTCTTAATATTAGGTCCCCTCTGCCTGCTATTGGCGTGATACAGCGTGACACTGAGTGACACTGATAAATTTAAAAAAAATATCCCACAGAGCGTTTGAAAAATGCAAATACACTCCTCAATAAATTAACATCAATGAAAGTCACACTATTGTTGCAATACGATAACAATATATGAATGAACGCCTCTGTCCCGCCGCTCCAGGGTACCAGTGGCGCGCACTGCTGATTGTGCCTGACAGGATAATGACGGCTTCCTCCCGCATCACGACACGTACTCTTGTGCGAAATTATCCGATCACCTAACGTGGTGTACGTTAAGGGCACATAATGTCTTATTATCGCTCTCGTTTCATTTTAAACCGACTTCTGTGAGGAGGAGGTTATCAATTCGACTATTTTTTTTGTTTGTAGAACTTTTGACTGGGTAAACCGATTTTGATTCTGTTCCTTTTTTTTGAAAGCTGGTGCTTATCGCGTGATCACATTTTAATTTGATCCATTTCTGATAATGTTATCTGTGAGGAAATTACTTAAGTCTTAAATTTGCATTAAGTATGTGCGCGACAAATGGACGATCAATCAATATATCGCCAACCGATTTCGATGACTCTTTTTTTATTGGAAAAAGTATATAAGTAAAAGGATAATTTGATGGAAGATGTTAAGTAGTAGATACTAGATAAACTAAATCAAGCTTCATTTGAAACACCTAATCAGGCTTTGAAACCATAGTTATCCTCTTTGTGTTGTTCACATTTCTACGATGGACTAATATAAAAAGTAGATATATTAATTATATCTTATTATACATAGAGAGATATTCTTAATTATTTTATAATTTACTTTATATTTCTGGAACTAAGTACTTTTACAGCAGGGTATCGCTCTACGAAGAATTTTAACATTGGTCATTATGAGTTTATTTTTATCCAGTTACGTACGGCTGGGAATGGAAAACTATTTTAATGTGTAAATATCATTCAATTTACTATTTTTATACTAGTCAAACTAAAATTAAAGTAACTTACTACTCTCGTGAATTTATAAATAAGAAATGTATATTAGGTATAGCTATAGCGGCTAGTTAATTACTTATAAAATATATTAATAATGTAATAATTTAAAAAATACAAATAAATATGTACGTACGTTTGTTACATATTTATTAATTATGAATAATGATATGTTACAGGTTTTCTCACCGCACTCAATTGTTTCAACGTTAAATGGGTGACTCGAGTCCAAGATTCTTTTACTGTAGCAAAAATATTGGCGTTACTGGTACCGTTCTTTGCCAGCATATGGTACCTGTCCACAGGACACACAGAAAATATTGAATCGTTGATGCAAGGTACCATCACTAAGCCTGGTGATATCTCCATAGCTTTTTATACAGGATTGTTCTCGTATTCCGGATGGAATTATCTGAACTTCGTGACAGAAGAACTTAAAGAACCTTACAAGTAAGTCTATATCGTTAATTAAAACGTACTAGTCATCAACTTTTTCTTATTTAAGTATTAACTATTATGTACCAAGGTGTATAACACAGGTGTGTAGAAAATAAACTTAAACTTAACTTAACTTAGCTTCATGCTTTATCCCTAGCGGGATAGTCAGAGAGAATGGAGCGGCAAATGCTACGGTGTAGTAGAAAATAAAACTATTAAGTATTATAAATATAAGATTTTTTATACTAAAATTATATTGTCTTATCTATTTATCAACTAATAAGTTCAATAAAATTATTTCTTTTACAGAAACCTCCCTCGAGCAATATGTATATCCATGCCAGTGGTGACGCTAGTATATGCATTGACCAACATAGCATACTTTATAGTTCTCTCTAACGACGAGATACGTTCCTCAGAGGCCGTGGCTGTCACGTTCAGTGAAAAAATACTTGGTGTAATGTCCTGGATTATGCCGTTATTTGTGGCATTGTGTACATTTGGATCTCTGAATGGAGCTATTTATGCGTCTTCGAGGCTGTTCTTTGTTGGCGCTAGGAATGGCCACTTACCGCTTGCTATTTCTCTGATTGATATAAAGCGGCTAACTCCCGTACCATCTTTAATTTTCATGGTAAGTTTGATAGTCAACTGTATGTAAATCTACTCATAACCAACTAAAGATAATTATTGATAATATTTTCCATTTTAGCAATATACTTTCTATCTAATTGAAGAGAAATACATTTCACCACAAAGCTTTCTCTATTTATTGTTAATTGCCATTAACGTTAGATTTACATCAGCAGTAGCAGTACAAAGTAATAATCGATTATTAAGTAATGATATAACATTATGTTCAATAATATTACATTTTGATCGCCATATGTAGAAAGCTACTGCAGTCTTTTTTGTTATTAAAAATAAAAAAAATCAAATCAGTTTCACGCTGTATCCCGCACACAGCAGCGTAGGCAGAGGGAACCTAGTGTTAAGACACTCCGTTCCCCACGTTCTGTCGAATTCTGGAGGCATTGCGTGTTGAGTGGCAGTACTCAAAGCCGCGCTTAACCTCGACACCAGAACGAAGAAATGGAAATATAAATTTAAGTAAATATTTCATCTCCTCGAGTGGGGAGATGAAATCCCCAAATAGTCGGTTTTACAGCCACACCTCGGCCCGCTGCGCCACGACTGGTCTCATTTTTTGTTATTAGAAGCAATAAATATAAGAAAATAGGTTATTAAAAGCATTGGCCTGGTTCGTTAATTTTTTTGCCATTTATATTATGTCCATTCGTTGCTCTCCTTGACCTACATTACATTAAAATATTCTCAACAACTTGATGCCGGCATATATTAAGTTATTATTTTCTGCAGTGGTATATCACGATATAGAAATGTAAATGGCTACTAGATATTCTTTGATATATTACAAAAAGTTGCAGTTGGGACATATACATATGAATAGTACCTAAATGTTTCTATATCTTGCAAGTCGTGGTTATGATAAAAATCCACTGGACTCGAGACAAAATGTAAACTAAGAAAACAAAGTTTCCCAAACTTATTTCGCTTTTTTTAACTGTTTTTCAATTTTTGTAGTGAGAGGTTTCCCATATATGTGTCTAGCAGATAGCTGTATTGTTCTTATTTTGTCTTTTCTGAAAGACTTTGTGATAAAAATGAAATGATAAGAAAAGGTTGCTACTAGTTTAATATAACAAAAAAATATTTTTATTTAATTTTGTAATTTAAATATAGTTTATTTAAACAGTTATAATTATATTGAAATATTAAATATATTATAAATTAAAATAATAATGTTTACTCGATAATTTACTAGTATAACACACATGTGTTCGAAGTTTGGGAGTAAGATCCCTTGGGTGTTTTTACAAGTCAACTATTGAATAAATAATTATTAAAAGTCATTTATGATATTTGATTTCTAATAAGTTTTAAGGAGTTACATCATATGTTCTAGAGACATTGTCATAAAGTAGTATTTGCAGTGCCATGAGCGTATTACTTCCATAGTTATTTTTATAAAATATAATAACTCCCTTAATCGTGGCCTTTATAAAGTAAACTTTTTATAGTTTGATATGGTTATTAGAAGTTTAAAATAAAAGTAGAATAATTTTCTTTCTCCATTTAACAATATGGATATAGGTTTACTTTCGATAATCATGCAATTTAACTGTGTTTTTTTTTTCTTTTCAGTGCTTAGTAACCCTCGTGCTTCTCTCATCGAACAGCGTGGAGTCGTTGATTGTTTACGTAACTGCTGTCGAGGCGTTATTTATACTCTGCTCAGTGGCGGGACTGCTGTGGCTACGGTACACACGTCCGGAACTATCCCGGCCTATACGAGTAAACCTCCTACTACCAATCGCATTCCTCGTTATTTGTACAAGCCTAGTGGTTTTCTCAGGCATACAAAAACCCATGGAAATCGGTATAGGTATCGCTTTTATAGCTCTTGGAGTCCCAGTGTTCTATGTGTTCATAATGTGGAAAGATAAACCTATGTGGATTCAGAATGCATGTAATTCTTTTAACACGTTTTGCTCAAAATTATTCTTATGTGTGCCAGAGGACTCTAAAGATTTATGATCGAGTGGTCCTTGTTTGTGACGTGCTTACGCATCTACTTTTATTTATTGTGAGCTTGTGAGCATAATGTTTTGATCTGTTTTATTAATTTAAGCTTAAAGTATACAATGAAGTTTATATTAGACTCGAAAATTATAATAAATTTCGTATATAATAAAAGACGTTGTTTCTATCTATCGAAGAACCGTATGGTTATTCTAATTCTATTATTTAACATATTAGTATAAAAGATTTTAATACCTTACGATGCTTAAGATTTTAATACCTTAAGAAGAATACCTTACGATTTTAGATTTTTACATTTTACATTGAAGTCTTAATATTTCATCGACTTCTTGTATCTTCATATATTGCACCATAATATAGAGGGATGGAATGGCCCGTAAATAGCTCGTATTTAAAAGTAAAGTTCATTTTGCTAGATTCCACATTGCGGGGCGGAAGCCAACATCATACTCATGGGCGTAGGAAGGGGGAGAGTCGGATGGGCCGTGTCCACGCCAGAATAGTCTGGTGCCTACCCTAAAAATTTTACTTACAACAAAATTTGCCCTGAAAAAAAAAACACATTTACACGAACATATCTTTTCAAAGCTAAAGTCCAGCCCCCCCACGACAAAAAATACGTAACATAACGTGTTGAGTGGGTGAAATGCAACGTCGCGCTATGTCTCGTTAACAGAGCGGGGAAATGAAAATATTAAATATTTAATTTTCTCGAATCGAACTTACAAACGGTCGCGTTTACCGTCGCACGCTTGTGTCTCTGCGTCACGACTGGCCTCTAAGAGTATATAATCTCTATAAGTCTGTACATTTAGTAATTTTGACTGAAATGGATAGAGGGACACTTAAAAAATAGAAAGCAATTTATTTTTTTTAAATTTCTTGTCTGTCTGTCTGGCTGTCGATATGTATGGTCACATTTTTCTCTGAAAGCACTAAATCGATTTACTTAAAAGTTCCACCAATTGATTTATTTTAACTCAACAATTAACAGTTTGTTTCATCAAAATCGGTTCGTTAAAAAAAAGTTATCGTCATTTGAATGAACTCAAGGCATTACTTTGCCTGTGAATGTTATTTAGCAATCGCGCTGGTAAGATTCTTGGCCATAGAATGCCATTCGATACGTCTTGGTTATATGACTGTTGATAAAAATATATATTTTTGAAGCCCTATTATACAATATTTTATACAATAAAGTAAACAAAATAGAATTGTTAGTGGAGTGAAGGTAATCTTCATAAATCATAACAGTTAAGTTTAAGTCGTAATTAATTCAACACAGAAATAAAGACCGATTTGATCTTCAAAAAAATATTAAGTAAATACATAGATTCTTCGGTTCGTTTGGTCGTTTGAAATAAATCTATATAAAAATGCCTAAAAATATCCTTTCTACGTGTACTCTGTAATAACTACATATTTACCAATTGTACATTTAGCTAATAAATAATATATGTAACTAATTTAAAAACTGTACAGGAATTAATATGCAATCATTACAGTTATTTTACAAAGAATATTATGAATCCTTCAAATCAATAATTTAACATTTAATGCTGTTTCTGAAAGAGTTAAATTATTGACTGACATCAGCACATTTAACAGAGTTTTAGAATTATGATGAGACGTACATTACATAGTTAAAAAAACATAATGTTACAAATATATATCTATACGTGTAATAAATAATTAGCTTTATATATATTTTATAAATATCAAATATCAACAATGGTCGTATTTTTGAATTCAAAACAATCAAAAATTCTTATAGAAATTACGATAATGTAGTAAAAAAATCATATTAGAACATTACAGGTTAAAGTAATAAAAAATCATATTAGAACATTACAGGTTAAAGTAATAAAAAATCATATTAAAAATTATTATAATTGTCAATCAAATCTGTTTATTAAATCAATAATCATTTAGTTAAAGCGGGCGAAGCCGCAGGCGGGCCGCTAGTATTTTATAAGAGTAAGTATAAACAAGTAAACAGATTTTATTATTATAAAAGTTTTATATTAGACTAATTTTGTAACGTACATTTTGCATCTATTCTATCTCGATAATGCTAAAAGGAAGTATTATACTTAATCAGCTTAAATATTTTATTGCTGTATTAAATATATAGGCGTATACATATAATAATACATTCTTTAAATTGCTTTTTTTTATTTGCTGTTATTTCAAGTTACTTTGAAAGTGATTTTTTATTTCTTATTTTATATATTCATACAAAATAAGAAAAATAACTAAACAGATCCTTATTCAATTATTAATTATATTAAAATATTTTAGTTTTCACACTTTGAAATCATTAATCCCAAATCATTACGAATAGAAAAGGGAGTAACTCTAATTTTATTTTTATAGCTGATTTATTATATTTTTGTTTTTCTTTACAAACGGCTAACACATTATAATTTGAAATAAAAAAATGTAATTTTTTTAGAACTTGTGCTGAGAATAAATATATGTAGTAGATACATAAAGTCTATTAAAAACAAAATATTACTTTTGAATTTGGAATCTGTCATTTTTATACGATTGTTTATTGTGTTCTCTTTTCGCGCCAATATACTTATTATTCTAAAATATTTTGTGATATTAAAATAGAGTGGCGTCATAAAGAGAACCGAATCGCTGTGATTGCATTACACGAAGTAAGGTAATAAAGTAGGGAGCCAAATACAATGTTTAAAATCCTGCATACGCTTGGTATTTAGTCAAATGTTTGTGAACCGGGCTATTGATAAGTATAATGAAACAGACGAAATCTGGACGTCCACGTAGTGTTCGTAAAAATAAAGCGGTTAAAGCAGTAAAGAAAAAAGTTCGAAGAGATCGTGTCTGAAAGCAAAAGATTTTATCTCGGAAGATGAAAACAGCACCTAGAATCGTGTCGCGTATTTTAAAAGATGACACACCTATAAGAGATGCATTGTTAATTTCTTAACTGGTAATTTAAAAAAGGATTGGCAGTGAAGAATTTTTCACATAGTGAAAGAGTGTGTGCTGCTATTGATAACTGGTCTCACCTGTATTGAAGCCAATGGAGACCACTACGAATTATTGTAATGGTTTTACTTTGATCGACTATCCACATATATAGACACACGTATAGCTGATTGACGAGGTTTTTAATTAATGTATCAATCTAACATACTGTAATGGTAAAAAATGTTACGTACAATAAAAAAAGAATGTTTTTTTTGTAACAATATTTATGGAAAGACTAAGTATAAGTATATTTATAATGGTATCTATCCTAGACAAGTAGGTACATTTCATCATTTATGTTGTTAGCATCTGTGTAGGGAGATTTTTAAAAATGTCCGCTAACCAAAGACAATTACTTAGAATTATCGCTTAGCAAGAGAGAATACTATTTTTTTCAAATAAGCTGTAACAAGCCTATAAGAATTTCGACGTAGCTCGATGACAACGTATGGCTTAGTTGGTCAGAGCGGTTGGAAGGTTTCCAAAGAAGCGCGGGTTCTAATTCCGCAACGTTTTCTTAATAAGTATATAATCATTTATTTTTATATTGTATATAGATAGATCAAGACAAAAAACATTACTTATTTAAGATTTTTACCAATGATTGTGAATAAAGCACTATACTTACTTACAACATTATATATTATATATAGTTATAGTATAGGGACCAGTCGTAGCGCAGGGGCACAAAGTGTGACTGTAAAATCGACTGGTTGTGTGTTCGATCCCCACTCGAGGAAATATAATATTTATTTAGATTTACATTTTTATTTCTTCAAACTGGTGTCGAGGCAAAGCGCGGCGCTGATTGCGGATGGTTTCATTTAAAGTGGTGCTGACACTTCCATCCTGTATATTTAAATAAACATTTCATCTCCTCGAGTGGGGATCGAACCCACAACCAGTCGCGTTTACAGTTTGTGCCACGTCTGGCCTCCACGAAAATATTAAATTAAACATTTCATATTTTCATTTCTTCGCTATGATCTGATGTCGAGGAACACTAGGTTCCCTCTGCCAACTCTCCTGTGTGCGGGATACACCGTAAAGCTAAAAAAGAAAGAAAGTATAAGAATATTATATTGTATAGTATATCGTTATGAAAATTTCTATCCTTCTTTGTATCTGCTTAAGTAACACATTCGAAGCCACCTTAACAATATCCACCATGACGATTATATTTTATACTTAAGTGTTGCCAATCTATCAATTATTATTCTATCAAGCATACTTAAGTTAATCTCAGAATCATTGAACGAATTATAATCGAATTTAAATTATGCTAACTTAACAACTGGCAATGTTTTTCTTAAATCGGACAATCACTATCAGTAGGCAGCATTCTAGCCCTGCTTTGTTCTTTACTTGTGGCGTTTTGACGCAACCTGGTTATCCTATTTACATATATTTTGAAAAAAAACAAAGCTGCAATGTCTCTTATAAGACTACTATTAAGCTAGGTTAGCATAATAATATCCAAGACGATGAAGCCCTGATCCTGATCATATCTGTGGTCCCCGGCGCCAAGTCTAGCGATGATCGAATAATCCGCCCTAACCTAGAGCGCTTTGTTAAAAAGGGTTTTCAATAGATCTAAGATTAGATCGCCAGTCGCGGTGCAGGACTACGATTGCAAACGCGACAGGTTGTGGGTTCGATTCCCAAGGAAACGAAATATTTAATATTTACATTTCTTCACTCTGATAACGAGGCAAAGGGCAGCGTTGAGTTCCGCTCATTCAAACAAGTTATATATCTCTTTCTTTCTTAAATATGGAATAACTATACAAATCGTAAAAGAGCTTAGAAGACTAATTCCACAACTAAGTATGTCCTTTGTTGTCAATTTTACAAGGCGAAACAAAGATTTGTTAGTAATAAAATAAAATGATAATAATATTGGTAAATAAATAATTAACCTTGTGTTTTTCTTAATAAAAAACTAACTTTATTATACAGTAGCCATATTTGTGCTAAAAAACAGTTAAAAATAAAATTGCATTTTATCGAACCGTAAAACGGCCACGTAAGTTTCTCTCAAAGAAATATAGCCGTCTGGAGCGCGACCACGACGTCTCTATTGTATAGATCAAGGAAATCGAGGTTTCATAACCATTACGGAACCAAGAAACGTGCCTATTATAAAATAGATAATAAAAAATAACTTTTAAGTAAACAATACGGTGTAGGACGTATTCAATACAGGCTACTTGTATAAATATACCGACTTTGTCTTATACTTATACAATTCTGACTCTGACTCTCTTCTGACTCTCATGAAGCTCTATAATGCATATATCTTTACCTTACTTGGCTCGTATAGAACAAAATAAATCAAATAAATTAGCTTCTCGCTGTATCCCGCACACAGCAGGGTAGGCAGAGGGAACCTAATGTTAAGACACTTTGCTCCCCACTTTCATTGGCATTGCCTTTTGAGTAGCGAAACTCAATGTCCCGCTTTGCCTCGATACCAGAGCGAAGAAATGGAAATATAAATTTAAATAAATATTTCATTTCCTCGAATGGGGATCAAACCCACAACCAGTCGCGTTTACAGTCACACTTTGTGCCCCTGCGCCACGACTGGTCGCAATAAATGTATAGATTTTTTAAATATATCAAATCTAACAAAAATATGTTGAAACTTGCGCGTTCTTCTGAAAAATATTTAAAAAAAAAGTTAATTGCGAGTCAAACTCGCCTGCTGAGGCTTCTGTACCTATTTCAGGAATGTAGGTCAATGAGAAGTACAACTTATAAAAGTTTACCAACTTAAGTTTGCGGGTATATGCACTTATTTTGTATGAAATTAAATATAAATTTGTAATGATTTTGAAATATGATCTATGAAATACTTATATATTCTGACTTTTCGGAGTTGATAGGTGTAGGTACATGGCTGCGACATGTACCTACACCTATATAAATTCGTGAAATGGAGAATTGGAAACGAATTAAAATCTCAATATATATGTAGATAGATTTTTAACATAATATTTATATTGCAAGATAAGCATGTGATCAAAAATATATACTTTTCTTAAAAGGAAGTAAATATTTATACAGTTAATTTACAATTTGAAGGGGAATCTTATCAACAGCACTTATTTATTAATTTTGTTTAAAATATATACAGGATCACTTTTTTAATAAATGAATTAACAAAATATGTCTTTATTATTCAGATTTCAGATGTCTTCAAATTGTACATAAATATTTATTATATAAAATATTTCTATATAACAAAAGAATCAAAAAAGAAGAAAAGAATCTGTAAATATAAATTGATTAAAATACACACATTGTATGCAACAAGAAATACTTTGGAACGTATTATTTTTTACTGCACAAATGTAAGTCTGTAAGTTTTTATTAAATAAGTGTTTACTACATTTTAAACATATATGTGCTGGTTTTGATTAATGTAACATATAGTAAAATATTGACTTTCGCTATCTGTGACGGTAGCTAGGTAAATGTTAATGGGTGCAGTTCGCAAACAACTAAATGTACGATACAAGAACGTATGATCGATATAATATGATTGGTCAGTCATAACTTATACGTAATATATAAGTGGCTTTGTAAATATCTAACATTGAAAAAGATTAAATAAAATAGTCAAGACCACAACATTCTTACAAACACGTCATTTCTATTTTGTACTTGCAATAAATAGCTATATTTATCTAAGTAGGCACAAGTCGCATTTTAATTGCCTAAAATCAATAATTGCTTGTTTTATAATGAAATATCAATTAAACATTGCAATACGGTAAAATATACATTGTAATTTGCTAATGTTTATACACATATAGGCAGGAGCGGCTTAACCTATAGTGCAGAGTGCGCAAAACACACGGACGCCGCTGTCTCAGGAGCCGCGGCGTTCCCTATCAGGGTCAGGCCTAGGGAGAGCCAGGGTTTCATTGCATACGGGCGCTACACGAGCTAGAACCGCCCCTGTATAAAGGTATATTTTATACCTATAATAGGAGCTAAGTAGATAAGTTGTCGTAGGTGAAAAGAGGCCATTCAGCGACCACCACCTGTTCCGAGGCCCACGTGTCTTGGTTTCCTCCTCTTCGGAGTCACGTTAAAGTCCACGACAAGAAGACGATGTTGGGCTGTCAGGCTTTCGCCTGGAAAGACTTTACAGTTAGTTACCCTGCCCATATGACACCGTTTGGTAGTAAATTTGAGTTGAGTGGGACCCACTCAACTCAAATTTACTACCAAACGGTGTAAGAACGTATTCAAGACAGCCCCAATATCAGATCAGACGCAATACAGGCTCTTAGACTATTTTCACCCTCTGTATTGCAAAGACCGTGTCCAAAACCACCGTTTACACTATCACACTGGTCAGCAACTTTACCGACGTGACCGTTCAAATTCAATCTCCAACTAAGACTTCGGTAGTCGGTATAGAATGTAGAACCTTTTCATACTGCTCCTAAAATTACGCCTTTTTGTCCGCGTTACAGCCGTCCTGGGAAGCATAAGTACTGATTAAGTTGGTGGTAACGCTCTCAATCAACCCTTTCCCTACTACACCACTACCACCATGCCTGTAGGCGAGTTTCTTGGAGCACATTGGATTCGATTTCTCATGAGTACATCTGTAAGTTCTCTGTATCGTCCGGTTAGAGAGGCAATATTCCAATGTTGTAAAGCTTAGTTTCTAGTTTCTTAGTTTGTCGCAGGTGTAAGGTGATGTGCTGCTGTGCTGTGCTAGTAACCCAATCTCTTCTGAAGCCATTGAAATCTGAACTCCAAAACCTATATAATAGGACAAACCAAATGGAGAATATTCCTCTACCTTTGGACAAGTAAAATGGGGGAATATGATAGACAGAATAGGGAGGCTAAGGAAAAGATGAAAAGAAAGGGATATGAAGGTCGAGGGACACCATTTTTACGGACTGGATGAAAGTAAAACAGTGTCGGCTCGAGGATTTAGGGATACGCACCAGTATGCTCAAGAGCAAATATCGGACATATAGAATACCGGACAGTCATGATACCTTCTGGCATGCAGCAAGAGTGTTGGTAAACATAACTCAAAGAAAACAAATTAGTTTTTATTAGTTATTTAGACAGTGAAATATTTTAAAAAACAGTGTAAGCGTAAATGTTGTGGGTTTGATTTCAACTCGGAGGAAAGTAATTCTTTCCTTCTTCACTCTCATAAAAAGGCAAAGCAAGATAAAGCGTTAAAATTTTAAAATCTTTGTAACATTAATAAGGCGTCCTGTTTGATTTTTATCCTGCTCTGAACTTATCTATATCGAATTTTATATTGAAACCTTAATTTAATAACGTAACTAAAGTACTGAAATTCTCATTAATAGTATTAAATTTATATGCATATTAAAATTATGGAAGCAATAGTAGAGTCGCACTATTCAAGTTGGTTAGCGGAAATCAACAGGAACCGCGAGCGGATCACTAGTATAAAATAGAAAAATCTTAATTAACTGGAACTGGTTTGTGCAAGGAAATTGACAAAGAAAAACATGAAACTTACCTACAAACTTTTAAAAATACATTTCTTTTAAAGTTAACGCCGAAAATGTTTAAAATACGTATCACATAGGTACATTTACTACCATAACGTTGTTTAAAATCATATCTATTCATTTATATATTTTTTTTATATTTAAAAACGAGAAAATATGAAAATATGAATTCGCTTTAGTTTTCCTGAAATGACAAGAATATAATGTGATATCTTTAAGTGTAGTAATAGGTATTAATAACTTGGCGAGTAATTATTTACATCTTTATATTCATGACAATGCAATCAACAAATTAATTTGCTTTTGTATAATTAGTTAATAGCTTAATAGATTACTCCTATGTATTTCTGGACATAGAAAAAAAAATATAAAGTATAAGTCTAGATGGTGGGCTGTGGCTATCGCTACCCGAGGGAGGCCCAGCTTAGGCAACCAGCGACCACGACAGCAGCTTAGAATTCCGATATTGGAATGAAGTCTCGGGGTATCCTGCTTCCGGCTGGCGCAAGTGCAATGGAGCGATGTTCTGCAAATGGATATAATAAGAGGCGTCGGCAGTAGCGGACTTCCGCTACTGCCGACTCTCCTGACGACTGATGTGGTCCTCCAGACTGTCCATACGGAGGTCTTTATGCACCGTGGCAGTCGTCACGTAGTAGCCCAAGCCTAAGTGACGCGTCGTAGGGCGGTGTTTTGCACAATCTGGAGGCAGGTGGCTAGTGCGTACCATGATGGCGCGGCTTGCGTAAGGCGCGGTCTTACGTAAGTTCTATAGAGTTGCATCTTCGTTTGTAGTGGGAGGCGTAATCTTAATAGGGGCCTCAGTATGTACAGGGCGGCTTTTGTTGCTTTGCCGCTTTAACTAGGTCTTCATGGTGAGAATACCATCAATCACAATCCCCACGTACGTGGCTTGAGGCTTGACGTTGGCGTAGAGGTATCAAGCTGAAATTAATATCAAATATTCGGATCTGAAATTCCATGAAATACAGAAAAAATCAAGCTTCCAAGTCAATCAAAAGCAATCGCATTCCAACGCAATCTAAAGATACGAGCATTTATGCATCAATTTTATTGCATTTTGTACGAAATTCGCCGCCTAATCAAAACCTATAGGGTACTTTACCTTCGACATCGTTTGCATTGCCAGGGTTTCACTTAATACGCAACGACAGAACTGAAAAGGGTGGTGGAGGTGTTGCTATTTATTTGCGTAGTCATATTCCTTTTAGCATACTGGACAAATCGCCATCACCATACTCAAGAACATCTGAGCATTTATTTATCCAAGTACATTTCGGTACTTTAAAATTGTTACTCGGAGTATTTTATAGTCCCTCATCTCAAATTAATTACTTCGAGACATTTGAAGAATTGCTGGAAAATCACGTACCAGATGCAGATCACGTTATAATAATGGGTGATTTTAACACCTGCTTGCTAAAAAATGATTGGCGTACAAAACAATTGTCAAATACCATAAAGAGCGTCAATTTAGATATACTCCCTTCCAATCCTACTCACTTTTTTCCACACTGCCCTCCTTCTTTACTGGATTTAATAATAGTATCGTCTACTGATAGAGTTCTAATGCATGGGCAACTTGGAGCATAGGCTTTTTCGTATCATGATCTTATATACCTCTCATATAAGATTCGCCCGCCAAAACAAAAACCAACAGTCGTGTTGCGTAGAAGCTTCAAGAACTTCAACAACGAAAGTTTTTTGGAGGATCTGAACCGGCTACCTTGGGATACTGTTCTAAACGCACCGACAACTGACGATAAAGTTAGTATTTTTAACTCATTGCTAATTGACCTTTTCGATGTACATGCTCCTTTACGACCTGTCAAGCTTAAACATTTACCAGCTCCATGGCTTACGGACGAAATTAAAATTCTTATGTCGAAAAGGAATAGGGCAAAAACCAAATTTAAAATAAGTCCTACGGATGCTAACCGCTGCAAATATAAAAAACTACGGAATCGATGTAGCAAAGTCTGTAGAGATGCTCAACGAAAACACATACACGAAGCAGTCACTAATAATAGTCCTGCTAAAGTATGGAAGTTTCTCGATACTATGGGCATTGGGCGACAACGTAAAACTACACTCATAAACGACAGAATGGATCTTGATCAACTTAATAAGCATTTTACTAGTGTGAACCTCTTAAGCCAGAGCATTAAATCCAGTACTCTCTTGTCACTATCCTCACAACCTTTCCCCTCTTTTACTCCTTTTAATTTCCATTCAGTTACTGTCACTGATATTAGACGGCATATTCTTGCCATAAAGTCGGACGCAATTGG
>JAATLQ010004024.1:0-32687 GCA_013421005.1 Heliconius erato x Heliconius himera | reverse complement strand
CATTCATTCTTACTTGCAAATGTGAGTCTGATTAAGATATTTGTGGAAATATTAGTAAAAACTAAATAAATCGTTTTTATGTAAAAACAACTGCTTTACGATGTTTCCCGCATGTAGCAAGGTAAGCAGAGAGAAACTGGAAACCAGTTAGCACTCTGTTCGTATTAAGACACTGCCATTTCTTACTTTCTGCGGAATTCTTAAGGCATTGCGTGTTGAGTGGCGGAACTCAACGCCGCGTTTTATCATAGCGAGGAAATGAAAATATTGAATATTTCCTTTCCTCGTGTGGGAATCAAACCATAAGCGTCGCGTTCGCTGTCATAAACGATGGACGCCGCCGTCGTCGTCGTCGTTCATATAAACTTGATTTTTAGCAGCGTTTATAAAAGAACCTAACCATTCATTTAATATGAAATGGTGTATATAACCAATATATGCATAAACTTTTTATAAATCAGAAACCACACATGATATTCATTCTGAGAGACTGGTCTCATATTTTGTAAGGTAAACAAACATAATTTAGTGACAAGAGTCTCCGTCTAAATGGATGAAGGTGAATCTTTCTCAATTTAGAAACATTGCGTGGTACAAGATGTAGCGGATGCAGTAATGCAAGAAATATATATTTTTTAACTACACGCTGTTACCCACATATATTGCAGTAGGCTGAGGGAACCAAGTGCTTAGACTCTCCGTATGCATAACCCAAATCTGAGACTTTCTGTGTAGTGTACTTTGTCCTGTTACTAGGGCGTAGAAACGAACATTTAAAAACATTAATTCCCCTAGTGGGAAAATAGCCCACTACCGTTGTTTACAGTCAGATATTGAAAAGCTCAACTATATAACTATATTAACATTTTTGACCACAGTCTAATTGTAAACAGTAAGTCTGGTTTATATTTTAGACTTTCAAGCACATGGCCTCGAGAATTTGACTGAAAGTGGAGAATGGAAATATTCTAATGGGAACGGAGTGTCTTAACACTAAGTTTTTTCTGCTTACACTTCGATGTGCAAGATACAGCGTGAAGATAAGGAAAAAATATATCACTTTGTAATTTGTAATAAATTCAAGTATATAGTCGTAATACATGATTATTTGATCTTCGCAGGGTAAGTATTTAAAGAAGACAAATTTAAAAATCAGCTTCACGCCGGCACACAGCAGAGTAGGCAGAGGGAACCTAGTGTTATGACACTCCCAATTCTCCGCTTTCCGCCGAATTTAAAGAAATAAAAGACTTGTTATACTAGCTTTTTATTTTCATGATAATAATAATATAAAAATCCGTTATACAACAGATATAAGAATTATAACTCGACATATATTACAGTTTTAATACATCGAGACTTTCAAGTATCCTATATGTAGGTACTATAACGTAAATTAATTAATGGTACAATAGTTATTATCTTTGAATTGCGATGTCGAACCATCGAGGCACAATGGTACAGTGTCTTGCTGTTAAATGGTTGTGGGTTTGATTTAAATTCGTTTGATTATTCGTTTTGGGTTGAAGTTTCTGGTTACCGGTAAGATTATGGTTATTCTTTTTTGCCGAGACTTCGAGAGAATTTCGAGACATTTAGTAGCTTTATGCTCTTCCGCATAAATCAGAATATGCGGACTACGTTCTTCTGCCCGTCCAATTTTCGGGATAATACGTGTTGAGTGGCAGTACTTAACCCCGCACTTAGTCTTATTACCAGAGTGAGAGTACGAAAACAATTATCTCCAATGGCATCAAACCCACAACCGTTGCGTTTACTGTCACACACTGTGCCACGACGATCTCAATATTAATTAGAAAATTAAATAAAAGTTGTTTTATAGCTCAATCTGATGTGAGGTGTTTGATTTCATAGATACACATTATAGAAGTACGGCATAAAACGTATAGTTTATTTAATGGCAAAATTTATTATTGTTAGTATGTTGTAAAATAAACATTAGCTAATCTTTTAGTGGAGAACTTGCTAGTTTACAACAACGTATTGCTGGAATATTGCAATTGTAGCGTTTAATTGTAAATACGATGGTTGTGGGTTCGATTCATACTTCCAGAAAAGAATATTATAATTTTTAGGGTTCCGTGCCTCAAAAGGACGAAAAGGTACCCTTATCTATCTGTCCACCTGTCTAGATATATCAAGTTAAAATTTATATTAAATATTCAGCGGCAATCAAAGCAAGCAATCAAAAGCGAGCGTTTATGAATCGCTTTTAATTCATTTTCTATGAAATTTTCTTTCCGTGGTAAGAAAGAGGAGTACAAATAAAGGAAAAAACTCTAAATGTGAACATTTATAGAAAAAAGCCACTGCAAAACTTAAATTTTCCAATTTTTATAAATTATATTTACGGTTGACATACAACCCTGTAATTGATACGGAACCCACGGCTACCATTCAATGAGTAGAGGAGAACGGAGAGTCTTAATATGCAAGTAAATCATTATTAAAAAAATCGAACTTTCTATTTTCTTCAATAAATTGGAGGCTGTCGTGGCGCAAGGGCACAAGTGAGTGACTGTCACGTATTTAACGTATCGGTTCGAATCCCTCTTGGAGAATTACTTAATATTTCCTAATATTTTCATTTCTTCGCTCTAGTATCAGGAAAAAGTGCGACGTTGAGTTCTATACTCAATATGCAATGCCTAGAAAATTTGTATGAAAATGGGGAACTGACTTAGTGTTAGTGTTAACACTAGGTTCACTCTGCCAACTCAGTGTTGGTAGTTATATAACGTGAAGTTAAAAAAAGAGGCCGTGTTGACGCAGTGATTATAAATATGTCGTTTGTGGGTTCGATCGAGGAATTCAATTTATTTTTATTTTCACGCTCTGATAGACGAAGCGTGAAGTTGAGTTACGACACTCTTATCACTTGAAAATTGGGAAGAAATGTGGTTAACGCTGTGGCTTAATACTGTTTCCTCTGCATATCGTATTAAATGTGAAGCTATTTTTATAAAGTATTACCTTAATACCCGTAATAAATAAATACAAAATTAAAATATAATCACGCAATTTGCAGGGTAGGCAGAGAGAACCCAGTGGTATTAAGACCTCCACATTCTCCAGCTAATTCTATAGGCATGTGTGTTGGATGGCGGAATTCAACGCCGCGCTTTGTCTCGACACCAGAGCGAAGAAATAAAAATTTAAATTTATTATTTTTATTTTAAACATATTTTGATTTTAAATTATAATAATGTTTTAACAGTCATCTTACATCAAAGTCATGACATTGGATCACTCAGTTAATTTAGTTCTTACATGATGACATTGTTTGTATAATAAATTAAGATTTATTTATGAACGATAAGATAATAAGTATTAAGTATATATAATTAATTTACCGGAAAATATTAAATTATTTATATTTTTTTGGTCCGTTCATTGTAACATTTTATAATATTAAATTAGAACGTCGTAGTAGTATTTCTATTATTTATATTAAAAAATAATCATTGTAAATATAAAATATATATTTTTCTTAGCTTCTTATAACAGCTTATAGCAGCTTCATTCTTTTTTTTAAATAAAAGAAAAAAATAATCTGTTACAACTGGTAAAGAGAGAACCACGTTGAAGCCAGTAGTGGCGCAGGAGTACAAACCCGCGACTGTAAACGCGACAGGTTGTGGCTCGATTGCCACTTGAGAAAATGGAAAATTTTGTTTTTTCATATCTTCGCTCTAGTAACGAGGCGAAAAGCGGCTTTGAGCCACTCAAAACGCAATGTCTCCTGATTTCATATGAAAATAGAGAACGGAAGTGTCTTAGTTAGAGCGGAGTGTCGACACTAGGTTCCTAGGCTCTCTTGCCATATGCAGGTTACAGCGTGAAGCTAAAAAAATAATTGTTGACGGTTAGGTTAGGTTAGGTCATTTCATTTTAAATTTTTGTACATCTTTAAATAATTTAAGTCAAAGTTGCTTCCTTCTGATGTATGCTCAGATTCTTTAAATTTCTTATTGAATTTTAATGTGGTTTTCACTACCAGAAAACTTTCAAAGAAAAGTTTATACGTACAATGTATCTCATATATTTATATATTTTAGCGAGTAAAGTCACGAGCCGAGCACTAGTAGTTTAGCATAATCTATATATATAAAAGGACTTGTGCTGACTGACTGAGGTAAGACGTACGCAGAGCCGTAAACGCTGATGGTAGAAACGTGAAATTTGGGCAGATGTTTATTTTTATATTCTGGACATCCACTAAGAAGGGATTTTGAAAAATTTTAACCATAAAGGGATGAAATTACGGTTGAAAGTTTGTATGGAAAAAAAATTAAATCGGCACCGATTTTTATAAAATTTTAAATTCAGACTGTTAAAAATATTTTATTGAATACGTGTTTCGTGGTTTTTTTAGAATTCACTCCTAATAAGCGGGCGAAGCCGCGCGCGCCCTCTAGTCATATTATATTTTTTATTGCAATAATTACTTAAGTATTCATTCAATATTTAATGTCTGGATTGTAATAAATAAGTAAATAAATAACAACTGGGTTTCAATATCTTAAATATAGACCAGTTATACAACGTTATAGATAATATAATTGCAAAATCAAGAAAAGCAATGATGAGCAAACATTGTAAAGATTATAATTATTATGGATTCCATAATCTATATGTTTACGAAATTTGATATATTATATACTGTGGTCTGATTAAGCGCGACAGTTGTAGTAAAAAAGTAAATATATTTTTTTAAATAGAATTTTCTCATAGACAACTTTTTTGATTTAAAACTGTGATGTTTATAAAATAAATTATAAAAATAACTCCCATAATAATTTAAATAATAATAAAAAAAATTAGAGAGAGATATTGCGTCAGACTTTTTTTATGCGTTCGTCATCAGTCAAATCAGACATCAGAGTCAGTCATCCGCCATCCGTCATGACTATATTGACCATTTTAAATTAAATTAAATCAGCTTCACGCTGTATCCCGCACACAGCAGGGTAGGCAGAGGGAACCTAGTGTTAAGACACTCCGTTGCCCACTTTCTGCCGAATTCTGGAGGCATTGCGTGTTGAGTGGCAGAACTCAACGCCGCGCTTAACCTCGACACCAGAGCGAAGAAATGAAAATATAAATTTAAGTAAATATTTCATCTCCTCGAGTGGGGATCGAACCCACAACCAGTCGGTTTTGCAGTCACACCTCGTGCCGCTGCGCCACGGCCGACCATTCTAATGCTATATAAATATAGTTAAAACTAAGAAAATAGTAAATAATATAAAAAGTTATAAAACTATTAATTCAATACTAATAGAAATGAAAAACAATAATATTTTGATGTGGACATTTCGATTGCGTATTAAAGATATAAGATCGATCTAGATTCAAACAAAATAAATAATAAAATTGTCATTTTAAAATAAAACGCCATTTGTAAGGACGACGCACGCACACATAAACCTATCAAAGGAACACCGCCGCACACGCCTCATTTCGAAATCGAGTCGTAGATATTGGCGATAAAGTTCAAAGTTGTTTAACCTTTAGTAGTATTTTTGTAGTAGTAAGTGTTTATGTTATTGGGATCTATACGTAATCGCGTCACACGAAATACAGGTATGGATAAAAATCGTGAAATGAAAAAAAAATCCTACGTCCAAACTGTTGAGGCATCTTGATTAATTTCTTTAGGTATAGGTTTGAAATATTTAACCCTATATGCTGTTTCCGTAAATGAAGCGCGGCCTCTTCCACCCTGTAGATATATATATATATATATATATAGATATAGATATATTGTAATAAATTCTGATTGCTTTTCGTTAGTACGCATATGTTTAGAATCATTACCATTTTCAGTATATAACGAAAACATTTAATATAATGTTTACTGTATGGTTATTAGGATTTTGCCTGACGATAAAAGCTATAGCTAGTTCGATTCCCACTCGGTACAATGAATTATTTTCATTTCATTGATGAGCTTACACGATAAAACGCGACATTGAGTTTCGTCTCAACAAGCAATGGTTACTCTTGACCTACCTGTTTCACGCTGTATTGCATATCTGCTATATTGCGGAATACAGCGTGAAACCTTAAAAATGATTTAAATAAAATTTATGAAAAATTGCAAAGATCTACTTACTCTCTTTACTTAAATAAAAAAAACGCATACATACGCGCGTTGGATAATGAGTGTGGATATTTTTATACTGTTGTCTTCTAGTGACATTATAAAATATATATTTTTATTTTTTTTATTATTAACTACTTGACAATTATGCGATCTACTACAACACTATCGAATTTGACATTTGACGTACCTACTTCACAAAAATAGCAGCAGGTTCGATATGCAGTTTTCGCGGTTTTTTTTTTCAATTATAAAGATCACAGACTCATTACACATATGTGAAAGGTGCGTAAAAAAGATATTTATATTTGTAAATATTTACACATACAAATAGCCGTCGCCGACCGGCACAGCGTCTCAACTTAACTTTAAATTAAACTGTGAATTTGATTCCCACTCTGGAGAATGAATTATTTTCATTTCCTAGTTCTTGTAACAAGACATGACACAAGGCAAGAAAAGACAAGACAACGTTGACCTCTCAACACGCAATGTCGCATTATATGGGCGATATTTGGAGAACTAGGTGTCTTGGCTTCCCCCTGACTATTTTGCTATTAGCGTGGTACTGCGTGAAATATATATTTTTTTAAATTAAATAATCACTGCTCAGCTTAACAAAAATAATGTTCTAATAGTGTTCTATAACATACAGATTGCATGTATGTTGCAAGTACATTGTATTGACATAGAATTAACTAATGTACTTAGCCTTCTATTATATCTTGTCAAGGAGTTATTTGAAAAAGACGCTTTTTATTACGCAAAGACAGATAACTGATAGATTTTAACCCATCAATTCTACTATATATGTTCAAATATATGAAATAGAAAGGGATAAAATTTAAAGGAGACTTAAAAAATCTTTCAAATATCAAAAGTATTATTAGTATCTATTATTACTATTCCCCGTAATTTTGACTTTTTAATTAAAATGTTGCGCGTCTTTTTATACCTAATTATATACATCAACTTAGTAATGCTAATTAAATTTGATAATTAATATAATGGTACTTAAGCACAGCAAGTCGTTATGTTAAATATTTTTTAGGGTACCGTCATATTTTTTATTGTCATCTTAACTGTTCGTTTCTTGTAAGTTCATTTTGAGACATTCTCTCTGGAGTGGCGGAACTGAACGCCGCTCTTATTTCATACCGTACACCGAATAGAGAAATAAAGCAATGTTGATTGAACCCATAATGGTTTGTTTATTACGGTTTTTAGGCACGTATTGCCTAGGACTTCCAAGGAAGCGAGAACATGATCTCGTGATGCAGGACGTGAGAGCCAATGGACTAACCACTCAGGTTGTTAAAGACCATGTGAAGTAGAGTACTTTAAGTTTAAAGGTTTCTACCCGCAATTAGGCCAGGATAATGCCAGGTAGAAGAAAAAAGCAAAATTATATTTTTTTTAACTTCCGCTACAGCGGTACCTACTATGTATGAGATACATCTCATACATAGTAGGATAGAACCTGGGAACTTAGTGTTAAGACACTTCGTGCTCATTAAGGCACATCCGTTCCCCACTATCCACCGTTTTCTCGGGGCATAGCGTGTTTAGTGACGAAACTCAATACCGCACTTTGCCCTATTATCAGAACAAGGAAATGAAAATATTACCTAATACTTCAATCGCGCGAGTGTCTCTCTTGTGCCCCTGCGCCATGACGGACTAAAGCTAGAGCAGCTTGAGTCGAAAGGCAGACAGGTCCTACCAACCATTAGGCCAAGATAATGTCTGATAGAAGAAAAAAGTTAAATCATAATTTTTTTCTTATTACAGATTTAGCTAAATAATAAATAAACAAATTGAAATTTCTGTTACATTTTAATTTTTTAAGTATTATTATAGGGTTCGCTACTTTTCTTAAAATACTGTAAAAAATAGACTACACATTTTTTTATCTTCACTCTTACAAATATAGCAGGGTAGGCAGAGAATACCTAGTAGTAAAACACTCCGTTCCACATACAAATCCAAATTTTGGTTGCGCGTTGTGTGGCGGAATTAAGCGCCGCGCACTGTCTTGTTACCGGAGCTAGTAAATGAAAATAATTGATTCTCTCAATTGGAAATTAAACCCGCAACCATCACGTTTACGGGAAAACGCTGCGCCTTTGAGTCACGACGGCCTATTTATAACTATTTCTTGTATTTCAAGTACATTGGTCATGCTCAATAATTGAAGGGAAATGATGACAATAGAATTGGTAGTATTATAGATAATAAACTTAAACCAAATAATAGCGATGTACGAGTACACTCCATGAATTCTAATTTTTTTTTATTTTTTTATTACAGTTGTTTAAACGGTGTGTATTGATATTTCAGTTACGGGTTCACTCTCGCGCGGAAACAGATGTCAGAAAAGTCCATCTGAACAATTTATCTGTCTCATTATTTATTCATTTGTTCAGTTTCACGCTGTATCCCGCACACAGCAGGGTAGGCAGAGGGAACCTAGTGTTAAGACACACCGTTCCCCACTTTCCGCCGAGTTCTGGAGGCATTACGTGTTGAGAAGCGGAACTCAACGCCGCTCATTAAGTACAAAATATTCGATATTTTTAGGGTTCCGTGCCCAAAGGGTATAATAAAATCCGATACTAAGACTCCGATGTCAAATTTTCACATATTATGTATTTCGTTTGCCGCTATAATAATAGTTACAAAAAAGATATATTTATTTAATTCCATACCATAAACTACTTTTCTGTTTGCATTAAAAAAATATTTTTTTTCTTTTAGCGTAACGCTGTATCTCGCAAACAGCAAGGTAGACAGGGGAAACCTAGTGTTAGGGCTCGCCGCGCTTTGCCTCGACAACAAACAGACAGAAATATTTTATTTCCGCGAGTGGGAATCAAACCCACAAACTGTCGCGTTTACAGTGCCACTTTGTGCCCCTGTGCCACGACTGGCCTCTTATTATATATTCTTGTTACAGATATACGGAACCCCTTTTTGCGCGAGCCCGACTTGCACTTAGGTGGTTCCCGCATAGATCTCCCGCAGAAAGCAGGGTCGGCAGAAAGGGTCACTCCGTTCCCCTTTTTCCGCCTAATTTTGGTATGGTGACTTTTCTTTACATTTTGAGGTTATTGCTGTTAGCCCTATTGGCTTTTACAGCGACACCGGTAGGGAGGGAAGAGGGTACTCTGTCCCTGAAGAAAAGCAAGCACTATGGGCTGCCTGTGAGCAGTTGGTATGGTGATATTCAACCTCCCTTTTATTTTGTTACGATAGAAATGAAAATTATTAATAATTCATTTTCCTCGATTTTAAGCACGTTTATATTTTAACTAAATTCCAAGCTGTAGGTACTAATTGTGAAAGCCCCCAATTTTGTATTGTTATCAGTTTTAATAGACGGACCTATATTTTTTTTAATAATAATAATAAAATCATAATCAGCTTCACGCTGTATCCCGCACACAGCAAGTTAGGCAGAGGGAACCTAGTAAAGACACTCCGTTCACCCCTTTCTGCCGAATTCTGGAGGCATTGCGTGTTAAGTGGCAGAACTCAACTCAAAGAAATCGAAATATAAATTTAAGTAAATATTTCATCTCATCGAGTGGCGATCGAACCCACAACCAGTCGATTTTACAGTCACACCTCGTGCCGCTGCGCCACGACTGCCCTTATTTTTTTTAAGTTGTTCTAATAAGCCCATATAAGTAAGACGGGTCTCATTCAAGTAATTTAGAGTTTTTATATGTTAAATACATACTACGATATAAGTTTTTATAGATTACAATTGAATATAGTTATGTAAAGTGGGACCAAGAGATATCAACTTAATTTCGAAATCCCAATGCGTAACTGTAATACCTATGTTAAAGTAAAACGGTATCTTAATTTATAATATTTAAATATGAGGCCAGGTTGTCGCGACAGGTTGCCGGTTCGACTCCCACTCGAGCAAATTAAATATTTAATATTTACATTTCTCCACTCTGGTGTCTTCGCAAAGCGTGGCGTTCAGTACCGCCACACAACTCCAGATTTCCAGCTTTTCCAGTGAAAAATGGGTAGCGGAGTGTTTTAATAATAGGTTTCCTCGTCCTGCTAAATGCGGGATACATCGTGATAGTGAAAAATATCTTGTTTCACGCTGTACAAATACATATATAGAAATATACAAATATAGAAACATATATAGAAACACCATTTTTTAGGTATACAATTGTATTTTAAATTTCTTATATTGCTTTTATTTGTTATATTTGTATAATTATTTATAATACTAGCTAATTATTTATTGTTTTTTGTTTACGTTTACGTTTTTTGCTTCACGCTGTATCCCGCAGATAGAAAGGTACACAGAAAGAACTCTAGAACGTAGTGCTAAGACACTCCACAACTTTTCGCCGAATTCTGAAGCCATTGAGTGGCGGAACTCAACGCTGCGCTTTGCCTCGTCACCAATCGTCACTAATCGTCATTAAATAAAAATATTATGTACTTTATTCCCCCGAATGGGAATCGAAACCACGAGTCGCACGCTTGCGCCACGATGCGACGGCCTCAAGTAATTAATTATTTAATCAATTATAATTAATAATGAGGCCAGTCGTAGCGCAGCGGCACGAAGTGTGACTGTAAAACCGACTGGTTGTGGGTTCGATCCCTACTCGAGGGGATGAAATATTTACGTAAATTTATATTTCCATTTCTTCGCTCTGGTGTCGAGGCTAAGCGCGGCGTTGAGTTCTGCCACTCCAGAATTCGGCAGAAAGTGGGGAACGGAGTGTCTTAACACTAGGTTTCCTCTGCCTACCCTGCTGTGTGCGGGAAACAGCATGAAGCTGATTTATTTATTTTATAATTAATAATAAATAACTCGAAAATTAGATTAAAAAAGAATTAAAATGTTATATATATTATTTTATTCTATCTCTTTTCTATGAATATTAAACTAATTTATTTAGATATGTATAATTATGTTAGACATTTTTGGGGTATTAGCTACGCATTAAGCCCAGTGTAAAATTACATTGTATACATTTACGAGGCGTTATTTAATCTATGTTAATATTTCAAAAATGTAGATTTTGTTGGGTTGAACGCGCCAATCTCAAGAACTACTTACTGGTCCGAATTGATTTTTTTGTTTTTGGAACTATTATTTATATTTATAGTTTATTTAATATGTGTAATTTATATAATTCAATATTGTAATTTATTTATTTTACTATTTATAAATATTACAATTACATACGTAAATACATACCTATATACCAGTTACTGTTGTTTATCATTAAATTTATCGTATACGTAAATTGGCTTCACGCTGTATCCTGACCACACAGTAGGGTAGGTAGAGGGAACCTAATGTTAATATACTCTGATCCCCTTTTTCCGCCGAATTCTGAAGGTATCGCGTGTGGAGTGGCGAAACTCAACGCCGCGCTTTGCCTCAGCACCAGAGGGAACAAATGAAAATATAAATTTAAATAATTATTTCTTTTCCTCGAGTGGGGATCAAACCCACAACCATTTGCGTTTAAAGTCACACACTTGTACCTCTGTGCCACATCTGTCCTTCTTCTCCATTAATATATATTAAGAGACCGTACTGGCATATGACTGGATGTCTGTGGATACGTTCCCCACTCGTAGGAAGGATAATATTTAAATTATTTTTATTTCCCCGCTCTGATAAACAAAGAGCGGCGTTGAGTTTCGCCACTCGCTTCTTCGATACACGCTATGTCTCGAAAATTAAAAGGAAGTGGAAAACGGAGAGTTTTAACATTGGGTTCCCCTTGCCTATCCTGCTGAGCGGGTACAACTGAAAATCTGTTTATAAATATTAATAAGTATACCGAGCAGGAATCAAACTCGTGATAGATGAACCGGTATTGCTTTACCGAGTCTTTTGACCTCGCTCTTTTTTATGAAGATTATTTTCTTTTTTATAGATTTTAATTGTAGCTTTAGTTTTTTTTATATTTTGACAGATCTGGTTTACTTTTATGTATATTAAGTAATTTTTACCTTTTTAAAATAAAATATGTATCACTAAAATCATTAATTTTAACAAGAATATAGACTTTTTTTTAAATTGGATTGTGGGTCCGAATTCCACTTAGGGAATGAATTATTTTTAATTCCTTACCCTGGTCTCAAAGTCAAAAACTCAAAGCAGGGCAGTGGGTCCCACCCAACACGCAATGTATAAAAATTAGACGATGCGTGGGGAAAGGAGTGTCTTAACACTAGCTTAAAAATAAAGATATCTATATGATAATATTAATGATTTAAATAATTATAGTTAATAGATACCGTCAATGAGCTTTTTTTGAAATGGAAAATGTAATTTAAATGTCAGTTTAAAGTAACGTTTTTTTTAATGAAGCAACTTCGAAATGCGAAAGCTTATAACGTAATTTTTTTATGGGAATCAATAAACATTCTTATTTACACATAAATAATAAAAAAATAACAACTTTTTAAATTGTAACATAATAAAAATACAAAAACTTATTCCTCAATTATTAAAACCAAGTAAAATAATAATACTCACCAATTTTTTTTATAAATAACTAAGTACACTTTTTTTTTAAGTTAACTATTATATAATATATTAAATATATAAATAAATCACACAACGTCCATAGTGTAAGCGCGGAAAGTATGTACTACACGTGTATATCGATGAAGCCAGAGTTGATATGGAGAACGGCGTAAGGCATAAGGTAAAAGCGGGGTTATTAAAAAAAGTTTTTTTTTAATATTATAATATAACTTTTTATTTTTTAATTTTTTTTAGTTTCTTTATTATTAATATGGAAACTAATTTTAAGAAAATTTGAAGCCAGTCGTGGCTTCGATCCACACTCGAGGAAACAAAATATTTATTTGAAATAATATTTCTGTTTTCTCGCTCTGGTGTCGAGGCAAAAGGCGGCGTTGAGTTCCGCTACTCAAAACGCAATGTATCCAGAATTCGGTGAAAAGTGGGCAACGGAGTGTCTTAACACTAGGCTCCATGGGCCCACCCTGCTGTGTGCGGGATACATCGTGAAGCTAATTTGATTTGATTGTCCTCGATAAATCGAATATCCGATACAAAAATCTATTTAATTTGAACCAATAGTTTCTGTGGTCATTCAACCAAATAAACTTTTTAGCTTTATAAGATTAGTTTAGTTTAATATGAATATAATTGCTATTTTTATTTAATTTTGTAAAGAAAAACAATTTCGTAGTAGTTTAAAAGAGTAACAAAAATATTTTAGATATTTCGTTTTCGATACTTTACCTACTTACTTATCGATATGTGTTTGAATATTTGTTGAAAGCAAGTAACATCCAAAGCTATGGTATAAAATAAAACATTCAAAACTAAAGAAAAAAATAAAAACACTATAGTAACAAGTTATTTATTTATTAAAATTAGCTTAATTCACAGACATAATTAATTATTTTTTATAATTTTAAGTATAGTGGTTTATTAAACTCATGTGTTTGTAAGCTACTGAGGTACGTCTTAATAGTAAATAAAATCTTAAAGAGTAGAATGTTAAATTAATATTGAAACATATCACCTTTGTTTCAATGCATTTAATTTAATAACTAAAAAAACATCATAAGAAATAAATGTCGATATCGTTTTAATCGGTATATCTTTTGATTTGCGCCATCAAGTTCAGTATCCCCTGCCGCAGCAGCCGCAGGTTGGATGCGTATTTTTATATACAACAGGTTTAACAAAAAATCTAAACCATTTTATTTTGCCCTTAAAAAGTGTAGCGTAAGCATGTTCTTATTATGTTAAACACTAGCGACCCGCTCGCGTCTTCGTCTGCTTGAATTATATAGTTATTTATTTTTTATTTAATTATTTTTTTTTTTTTCTTATCTCAATTACTTTCGTGATCTAATAACATTATAATTTTAAAATTATATGGATATTGTCTTTGGAACTAAAGAATCGGCTTATTAATATAGGCATAACATTTTTATAGTGCAAACTGGTTTACGATGATGATGAGATTTTCCGTTTCTGAGATTAGCGTGCAAAAAAATAAACTGACAAACAGACAAGTTTTTTAAAAATTTACATTGTCTTTGGTTCTATTACTTTGTCATTGTAATATCTTTATGGTTACTTGGTTATTTAAAGCCTGACCTGTGCTGAAGTGAATAGAGGCTAGCATGTAGTAAAGCTTAAACTATCGATAATTATGTTATATTCAGAATATTTTCGTATAAAACTTTTGATTTATCTGTGTTTTTAATATATTTTTGAAACTTTTAGCCAAAACTTGAAACTTTTAGCAAAATATATCGATTTTCGATATTTAAATTTCGATTTCTTTTTAATATTTTTAAATAATCTTTTTGCTGACAAGTGACCAAACTTATTACATGTGTTGTTTTAAAAATAAGTTTATAAGGTAGAAACTTTTTCTATTTATAAATATTTGTTATTTACTGAAAGTGTCCGGAAGTTTATATAAAAACGGAACTCCATTTATGTACTTATAATTAATAAGTATAATGTCGAGTAAATATTTTTATAATATGTAAAATACACGAAATATAACTATATTTATAAAATATATAAAGAAAAAGAAAACAGTTCTCTCATATAAAGAAAACATAAGCGCAGCAATATAATTTTTTTATGCAATATTATGACAAATGAGCTGGTCTCAGAGATGGATGGATGGATGGTCTTTAGCAGCTTTTTTATTCTTTCAGTTCCACGCTATATTCTTCACATAGCAGGATAAGTGAGAAAACCAGGGAACCTAGTGGAAAACCATTTCGTTCCCATCAAGACACTTCCGTTCCCCACTTTCATTGCGTGTTGAGTAGCAAAACTCAGCGCCGCACTTTGCCACGTTGCCAGAGCGAGGAATTTAAAACATTAAAGATTTCATTTTCTCGAGAGGGAATCAAACCTACAGTCTGTTGCGTTTACAGTCAATCGCTTGGGCCCCTGCGCCACGACCGGCAACTTTCTCAGTATAAGATGTAAAACAGAAAATCCTGTTTTTCTTGTTTTCTAAGGAATTTACCCCTGCGCAACGACCAGCTACTATGATACACTTCTTGAATATTTACATTATGGTAAAAATCTGTCATATCTTCCAAACCTTTACTAGTAAAATTATAAGTAAAGAGAGAGACGTCCAATGTGACGGTTTTGGGTTCAAAACTACTCGAGGCAATATTTATATATCTATATTAGATAAATAATTTAATTAATTAAATTACTAATTTATATTTCCATTTCTTCACTCTGGTGTCGAGGCAAAGCGCGACGTTGAGTTCTGCCATTCTACACGCAATGCCTCGGCAGAAAGTGGGGAACGGTGTGTGTTAACACTAGGTTCCCTCTGCCTACCCTGCTGTGAATATACAGCGTGAAGCTGATTTATTAGATAAAAAGTTCTTTAGTTCCCTCAGTCACAGTACAAAAAAATGGAGATCGATTAGACACTGCCTTGTCGAAACATTAAAAAACCTGAACTATTTCTGTTCTACTTTTATGAATGTTATGAAATTTAATTAATTTAAGCGGAATGCTTGATGTCGTCTTTAAACAAGAAACTAACGATTTGCAAATGTGAAGGCTCATCAACGCTAATATCGATTCAATTTTATTAACATAATAAAATGCCTTGGATTTTTTTTTATGTTACTGGATCCGCACGACAAGATGAGCTAAATATAGAAATCATATATTTTATGGACATTTTGAATAATTTGTATGGTGATACAAATACACCGATCGCAAAGGTTTTTTTTTATAAGAAATATCAACATAGTATTTAAATATTTATTAAATTAACATATAGTAGAGTAGGTAGAAGTTAGAATTTAGTGTCAAGACACTCTGTTCTCAGCTTTCCGCTCGATGTTATTTGTTATTTCGCCTTAACAGAGTTGGGAAATGATTAATAAATTTTTAGTCAACTTATCCATTTTTCTACCACGACGACATTTGATATTAATTTAAATAATATTTTTATGAATATGCTTTAAATTTTGGATATATAAAAATAGCCTTTATTTCTGATAAGAAATCTGAATTAAATAATGAAAAATGCATTTTTAGACCATTAATAGATTGTGTTCACTATAATCACAATTCAGTATGTCATTATTATTAGTATTTCTTTATTTTGGATTTGGAATTATCAAAATTATTAGATTTATCAATGAACACAGTTTTTAATACAATTTGGTTGTATTTATTCGATATATTTACCAAATGTGATTTTTTATAATTACTAATTTAAACAATTATAAATTTAATTTTGCAGGTTTATTTAGAATTTCTTTACCATGAATGGGCTACAGCGAAGATGTTTAATCTAATAAATATATACGCCACAGACACTCAATAGAATTGGTCGCAACTATAGCAAAAAAAGAGAACCACTAAATCAAAAGAAGAAGTGATTATCGGCCAGAATGCGGCTGGTGGAACAAGGAACAGACCAGGCTTCAGTAGAAGAGCTGAGAAACCACGTTGGCACGACTAATATTATTTTACTGGTGATGCTCACTATACTACTAATTAAGATCTTAAAGTGATTAAAAAAGATTTCTCACATGGAATAATCAGTGAAAAACTTAGCTTATTTAAAAACAATTCTTTTTTCCATATTAATTCCGAGATTTATAAATACATAGTTTTAAACTACTATATGATACAAAGGGCTTATTATCGAGTTATATTTAGATAAAAATCACGAGCGTAGGCCCAACAGTCACTTCATAAAATCACAAACCACTGAGAATCGGCTAACACATGAGGGAGAAATGGATAGGTACTGAGGTCCTCTACTCATAGACAACAGTTGATCCGTCGATCGCGTTACACCCTGTATATCTATTATAAGGCATTACATTGTTAGGTCTTAGTTCAAGGCACACAATAGATTGGATGTTCAGAATCAAACGAAAGGATATATTTCGCAAGCTCAGTCACGAGAATTTGTATTTTGCACGGTTATTAAGCTACTATGTTGAGAAATATTTGAAAATTTATGTAAATATTTTGTGTAATTTACTTTACATTTTAGTTGCAGCTTTGGCTTTGAATAATTATATGCAGCGGCACGAGGTGTGACTGTAAAACCGACTGGTTGTGGTGTGGGTTCGATCCCCACTCGAGGAGATGAAATATTTACTTAAATTTATATTTCTATTACTTCGCTCTGGTGTCGAGGTTAAGCGCGGCGTTGAGTTCTGCCACTCAATACGCAATGCCTCCAGAATTCGGCAGAAAGTGGGGAACGGAGTGTCTTAACACTAGGTTCCCCCTGCCTACCCTGCTGTGAGCGGGATACAGCGTGAAGCTGATTTATTTATTTATTTTTTATAAATAGATATCGACCCCAGTAAAATAATTACACTCTAGGAACAAAATAAATAATATTGTTGTCTATTTTTGTATTAGGTATACTATTCATAAATTTACACACATAATGAGCACAAAACTATTCTGGGTTGAGCATTCCATTAGGCTTTCGGGGCCCAAAAGAACAGTTCGTGACAGTAAACTCGATTTCGCTCATGGAAATTAATTTCCTGCACCGGTAAGATACAACGCTGCGAAAAGTTCCGTTATTAAACACGCAATATCTCGAAAAAACAGAGTGATTTGACACTATGTATTCCCTGCCTACACGGAATAAAGCATGAAACTGAAAATAAGATTATTATAATATGATGAAACACTACAATTTTATATATACGACACTATATTGCTAAAAATTATATCATTATGGGGCTAAGTGCTCTTGTTTTTCAATTAAATGAAATACAACGTCAATTTTGGTCATCGATGTCCACACACTTGCGCGAAGGGCGCGCTGTAATCGCTCTTATTTTCTTTTTATATTCTGTTATTGCCATACTTTTAAATTTAGCAACTTTTTCCGCGACTTTGTTCGTGTTAATGCTCAGAATAAATAGTCTGCGGTCTTTAAATAGTGCTTTAATTAATATTGATAAGTAAAATATTATTTTATAAGTCTGTTTGTTTGTCGTTTAGCTTTATGTTGTAGCCCGCACGTGACATAGTAGGCAGAGGAAACCTGGGAACCTAGTGTTAAGACACTACGTTCCCCACTTTCCGCTGAAATCTGGAGACATCGCGTATTGAGTGACGGAATACCGTACTTTGCTTTGTTTACAGTCTCACGCATATGCGGAGAAGGGCCGTGAAAGTACTCGATACAATTTATAAGTCGGGAAGCTATATTAATATTAAATTAATTATACTAAATTATATATATGTATAATTTAATACAACTACTTAAATAAATTTTAAGTTATGACTTAAATTAACAAAATACCCTTTCAAATGTCAAAACAACACTACACAGGAACTTACTCTATTGTCAAAATTTCTTAAACTTAAACAGGATAATATTATTTATAATATTGTTTTGCCATTTATTAAATTAAAAAGAAAAAAAATCGCTAAGTCACTTCATACTCGAACTTATAAAAATAAAATCTTGTTTGAGTCGGAAGACTACCATTAACTACATTCTATACGAATAATAAAATAACACTTACATTTTATATAAAATCTAAATCAGTAGGAAAAGTTGCGTTAAGCTCCTCCACCCAACGCAATGTCTCGAAAACAGAGAGAATGTGATAAGAGTGGAGAACGGAGTGTTTTAGCAATAAAAAATATGTAACATGAATAAAAATCGTATATAAAATATTATATATCAAACTAGATTGTGTATAGTTAACCAATATTTTCGAAGTCAGTGACATTGGGCTACAATTCCAGATAAAAAATTAAAAAATCAACTGGTTTCCGCGCGAAGGTCAGATATGTGGGTGCCGATGCCGTTACTATCGATGAAAGTAAGTAAAAACTGATAACTTTAGAATTATATAATAATTGTTGATTTCGTACTCGCGAATTGGGGTTTGTCACCCTAAAATTAAATAGATCTGCGAGTGTTATCGAGTTTATTAAAAATGGATATTCGTAAAATTGCTATTATGTATACCTAGTTTATATTATGTATAGAATGACTTCAAAGGAAGAAGAATTTGTATAGTTTATATTATGTATAGAATAACTTCAAAGGAAGAAGAATTCTTTGAAAGGAGAATCGTTTGAAGTAATTGAAATAATTAATTCCCATTATTCACTAATAAATTAAACATTTTTTATTATTTAAATTTTAAAAACATATTTATATATTTATAAAATTATTGTCTGAATAATTTTCTCGTCACATCATCATTCTTATATTTGAGTATTAACTTACTTAGTTACAATAATAAATTAGCTTTCTGCATTTATTAAGTAAATAATAATAAATATGAATTAAAAAGCCTATTTGGCAACTTCAGGTAAGCCAAATATTTAACTCTGAAGATTTTAGAATTTACACTTTTTATTCTAAAATATGATAAATGATAAGTTATTTTAATTAATGTTCGAAATATAGTTATTAAGTATCGATTTCTATGAAAACAACGAATCCTTTTGATACAAATGTAGTTTAATTATATAATGATAATAATTAATGTTAACGGTCATTAAACTTGAATAATAAAAATTAAAAATGACCATATTTTTTCGATATAATTACCATCTAAATTAAATTATTAGGTAATAAATTTTAGGTATTAAATTACATGTATTAGGTAATATTTTAAATAATGTAAATATATGATTTATAAGAATGAAATGTCAAATATATTATTTAGTAAGCAATTTTTTTAATAGCTATCAATTAATTATCGCTTACTCATGGATAAAAAATATAATAACTGTATGGATTTATCTATATATGTAAATGAAATAAAAAGTATTAAATAATTACCATTATTATAGAGTTATGTACATTATTTTGATTTTTTTTAAAAAAACTTGTATAATAAAAAAAAGAAATTGGCGCGTATTTAATCTTTTAGTTGTCAACTGTCAAATGTTATTGTCTGTTAGAAAATTTTACTTTACGTGCCTAATTCCTATATATTTTGGAAAATCCGTACTTATCCATATATATTAAGATTTATTTGAAAGTGAAATATAAAATACGTTGCAAATAGTTGGTAGCTGTTTTATATGACAATTATATATTTTAAAACACGCCATTCACTTAAACCGGTGAATTACTATTGTGAAACAACGCTTGATCCTTTTACGAGGTATTTAGATAATGAAAACAAACTGTTTATGAACAAAATTGAATTCTAAAAACTCATAATAAAGTTTAAAGTAGAATTAGTATTGTAGTTATTATATATTTAAATTATATATTATTACCTTAATCTATTTTTAGAGGTTAGACTTATAAATCTTAATCTATTTTATTATTATTTTAGTTATTAATTTATGATTATGTGTTTGTCTCGTTTGGAGGCTGTTTTCAGTAATAAAACACATCACGTATACATATATATCAATATTCTTGATTGTACTGATTACACAAAAATTAAGTTACACACACAAAATATTAAGTTTTTTTTTTTAAATAAAAGAGATAATATTAAACTACTTAATATTTTTTTTTACATATATTTTTTACGGGACTATTTTAAGACAAATAAATTAAATAAACAGCCATACCAATCTGATGGGTAACCTCCTTCCAGACGCGATCGAATCATTCTCTGAAAGGGCTCCACTTTCAAGTTAGTGAGTACGTATACTGCCTTAATTACATATGACACTAATGATCTTCATAATATCAGCTTTGCTAAAATGACGTAGGTCTGGGGGCCTTTGGATCTCGTTTTATATTGTTAGGTTTAGACAACAATTATAATTAAATTATTTTGTTTGCTAAATACTTATATAAGACGCTTTTTATTAAGAAATCGTTATTTTATGATCAATTACAATTAGGGCAACAGTACATTAAAGTTCATTTCAAAACTTGAACAAATAATTATTTTAAGAGAAATATAAATAAACTAGTAATGCATTACCGTTCAACGTCACAAAATTAAGCAATTGATTAAAATTCGGTCAAAAATTTTAAAAATTTAGGGCTGTGACCTTAAATTTTTGAATACGAAATCAATAACAATTACATAATTTTTTTTATTATCCAGTTTTAAATACTTTCGTTTCTTGTACCATTACTAGAAATGCCTTCTTTCTTTGGAGAGATAGTGTAAAGAATTTATATTTGATGAGATACCTAAATTGTATGAGAACAGCAATTTCGATTCAATCAGTACTTATGGAAATTAAAATAAGTTAAAATTTATAAATGATTTATTAATGTGAGGCCGGTCGTGGCGCAGCGGCACGAGGTGTGACTGCAAAACCGACTGGTTGTTGGTTCGACCCCCACTCGAGGAGATGAAATATTTACTTAAATTTATATTTCCATTTCTTCGCTCTGGTGTCGAGGTTAAGCGCGGCGTTGAGTTTTGCCACTCAACATACAATGCCTCCAGAATTCGGCAGAAAGTAGGGAACGGAGTGTCTTAACACTAGGCTCCCTCTCCCTACCCTGCTGTGTGCGGGATACAGCGTGAAGCTAATATTTTTTTTATTTATTAATTTCCCGATTCTAAACTAAAACAACGCAGTGAACAATTCCACCATTTACGGCTTTCTTATAGTCTCGTCTTGACACTAGATGCTAGCCTATTCAGTTTAGCTTCGTGCTGCGGGAAAAGCACGCAGCTGAAGGTCAGTCAGTCCATTATCAATCACATTGGATTTTTTTTTCATTTTTTTAAGCTTCACGCTGTATCCGCCGAGGGAACCTGTG
Source organism: Heliconius erato x Heliconius himera (assembly GCA_013421005.1). NCBI lineage: Eukaryota > Metazoa > Arthropoda > Insecta > Lepidoptera > Nymphalidae > Heliconius > Heliconius erato x Heliconius himera. The sequence continues at coordinate 10,811 of JAATLQ010004024.1, read as the reverse complement.
AAACTACCCTGCTATGTGCGGGATACTGCGAGAACATAGTAAAATGAATACTATTAAAGTATTAACCTTACATAAACACATTATATTGTCATATCAGATATTGGTAACCTTCCTCTGGGTTTCCTCACACGCTGTAAAACTTATCAGTAGCTGTTCACGCAATGTTTACACCTCTGATAAGGAGTACCTACAGTTAATTGTTATTAAGAAAATACGTTTTATAATTCATGATAACATATGAAATTAGATGTTGCATCTTTATTTGTAAGAATTATAATGATAGCATTGATAGATATATTGCGTTTTGGATGAAATGCAGTCGATTCAAATTCTTATTCTTTTAATTCTTATAGTCGATTTAAATTATTGCTTTTCTAGACTCTAGGTTTTTTCTCCATTTATTTTGTTACAATGGCCGTCTAAGAAATATTGTTTTTTATATCCTTGCTCTTGTAGCAGGGAGACAAAGCGGGGCGTTGAGTCACTCAACACGTAATGTCTCAAATGTTAGTGTCTTAATAGTGGGTTCCCTCTGCCTACCCCCTTGTATGGGGGACACAGCGTGTTAGCCACACGCACACGCATAAAGCATCGTATAGATATCATGTATTAGGCGCAACCAAGCTGTAATGTAACTAAATGAGTGGCAATGTAAAGACGTAGATGACATGTTGACAAGTTAAATACGGGAGATTGATAAAGATAAATATTTTTCCTACAATAAAAAATGAATTAAACAGGTGTTTTATTTATTTTATACAGTTTTCTATGTCTCCGCAGGTAGCTGGGCACGTACCACCTAAATTTTGAGACATTCTGTTTTAAGTAGTAAAACTCAAGGAAACAAACCAGAGCAAAGAAATTCTAATAAATATTTCATTTCCTTGAGTAGGAATCGAACACACGTGCTTTCATTACATTGTTATTTATTAATAATAATTAAAGAGTATTTTCATTAGTGATAAATAGTACTTTTACTAATAATTATATAAATACCGTCAAATCAGGGTAAAGCCATAACTGCTATTATTACATATAACTTGTGGGAAACAATAAAACACTGAGCAGAGGAAGTTGAGAAATCTTAATATTACGTAAAATCAAAGCTTTACTTTATTTCACTGACTGAAGTGTGTGGCTAGAAATGCGACTGGTTGTGGGTTCAATCCCTACTCGAGCAAATGAAATATTTATTATTTTCATTTCTTCGCTTTGATGCCAACGCAAAGTGTGGCGTTGTGTTCCGCCACTCAACACGCAATGTCTCCTGAATTCGGCGGAGAATGTGGAACTGATTGTCTTAGCACTAAGTTCCCTCTGCCTGCCCTGCTGTGTGCGGGATGCGAGACCTAAAAAATAACACAAAAATATCAGTTTAAAGTTAGCTTCAGAAACTTAAATGGAATCTAGGCTTCGGTATACAAGGATGACAAATCAACAGGAAAAATACTAACGTTTTCGGACAACCTCGTCCTTGTCATAGTACGATGTATGGAGAGCAGGGGAATAGCGTTGTAACTAAGAATACTTAACACTGAAGCATCTGGAGCATCGAACAATGGGAGAAATACCTAGGTGGTGAACAATTTCGTAAGCGATAGTGATCTGATGTGCAACTGCAGCTACTGAGTCTGTCGAGGATCTCAAGATAAAGATTACTTATATTTGCACAAAAGATACAAAGGTATTGCACAAAAGACACAGTCCACACGATCACCGTCTATTCTAATATAAAAATCGGCTTCACGCTGTATCCCGCTCACTGCAGAGGGAACCTAGTGTTAAGACATTCCGTTCCCCACTTTCTGCCGAATTCTGGAGGCACTGCGTGTTGAGTAGCAGAACTCAACGCCGCGCTTGTCCTCGACACCAGAGCGAAGAAATGGAAATATAAATGTAAATATCTCCTCGAGTGGGGATCGAACCCACAACCAGTCGGTTTTACAGTCACACTTTGTGCTCCTGCGCCACAACTGGCCTCACCTTCTATTCTGGTAAACAGAAAGGTCCACACGGCTTACCTTTGCCTTACCATTGTCCCAAAATGGTTTATATTTTAGGACAATGGCGACCATATTATCAAATGCCAAAACAACATCATCGGAGACATCAATCAACTACCATTTGTCTACTAACTACGTCTTTAAATTTTTTCATAAATATAATTAGAATTATTTTTTTAAAGCATCACAAGGAAGACAGAATGACGTGATATGACAGTCTCAATTTTCGACATTGCGTGGGGAGGCGAGATGGCGGATCCCGACGTTGTGCTTTATTACCCACCAACATCGTCATTTTAAGCATTTATAAATATTTCCCGAAGGAAAAATTAAACATAGTTTGCTGCTTCAACTGCGCCGCAGCGGTGTCGTTTTAAATTGGTATGTTTTCATAATGAATTTCACAATATTCCTAAAATGGCTTTAGTTTAAGACTTATTAAAATTATTACTGATAGTAGCCCTTCGCTTCTTGACCCTGACATCCTTAAAAACGAAACTATATATGATAAGAAGACGTATGTTGGTATATGTAAATGAATTAAAATATTGTACCTTTGCGAGTTACTCTAGTTTTTTAGGAATATACTGTATTTCTTTTCGTAGGTATACCCTTGAACGAACTAATAAATAACTTATTTATTCCTTGAAAAATTGTATATTGATATATGTTTTTATTATTAAGTTTAAAGAAGAAAAACAATTTTCATGTTTCACACCGGTGGAAAGCAGTCAAATTCCATTAACTTTATTTGTTTAGCCGTCTTTCCGGTATAAAAACACGTTTCCTTTTTAATAAAAAAAAGCTTCACGCTGTATCCCGCACACAGCAGGGTAGGCAGAGGGAACCTAGTGTAACACACTCCGTTCCCCACTTTCTGCCGAATTCTGGAGGCATTGCGTGTTGAGTGGCAGAACTCAACGCCGCGTTTTGCCTCGACACCAGAGCGAAGAAATGGAAATATAAATTTAAGTAAATATTTCATCTCCTCGAGTGGGGATCGAACCCACAACAAGTCGGTTTTACAGTCACACTTTGTGCCGCTGGGCCAGGACTGGCCTCAATATACTGGATCCTAATTTCAAGACACTGTTTGTGTTTAGGGTTGCCGGGGCCGAATTTTGGGTGGGTCCAATAATTTCACTTTGCTATAACGGAATTGATAATTATTAGTTTTATTCAATCAAAGTTTAATAGCCAGTCGTGCTGTGTGGGATACATCGTGAAGCTGATTTATTCGATTTATTCCGGTATAATATTAAAGTGTTTTCTTTCATCACTTTCCGATGTAATGAGGTTATACATCAACTAAACGCAAACAAACAAAGGTACGTAATGTTTTCAAGTTTTTATGTCACCTGTTGTCTGTTAGTCTAACAAATATAATCTCGAGTAAATAAAAACTGACGTTTTGAAATACTTTTCATAATAAATATGTTCGTGTAATTAATATATCAGTAGATATCGTTTATTTTTTCCGGTTAAAGATTTAATTTCATTTTCTTTTTTTTTTTTGCTTTTTTTAGGTCTTAATTGTAAATACAAATACATGATAGATTATATTATATATTTCCACAATTTGTGAGTAATAATAGAGATTAGAAAAAATAAACAACCCAAGCATCTCTCTTTATGCAATAAAGACCTAGAACTCATCCTCATCCTTAAGCTCATTAGACATTCTAAACGTTCCTCTGAATTTATATGGATCTTACAAAAAATAGAATTTTTTACTATTTATTTACAATGAAGTAAATGCAGATTTTCAAAACTGTGTGTCATATTTGGAAACCTCAATATTTGCACACAAATTTTAAATGCTGTAAACGCGACAGGTTTGATTCCCACTCGAGAAAATGAAATATTTAATATTATAATTTAATCGCTCTGGTAAAGAACCGCCAAAATTCAGTGAAAAACTTATTATTTTCATCGATTATAACTAACTTTGTAGAAGTTTAAGCGATGCATAAAGATTACATAGAAATAAAATGGATAATTTACATAGAAATAAATTCATGAGATAAGCAATTCATTTTCACTGTCATCAACCTCGCTTCCTTTAATCTGTAAACTGGGATTTAATTGGACTGTTAGTAGTACAGTTCCATAATCCAACAAAAAATAAATAAATAATTGGAATCCTTTATTTTTCCTAGCCCCATTGCATTCATTAAATAGTTTCAGCTTATTTTCGTCCAGCTCTTCAAATTCAGCAGCAAATTTTTCGAATTTGATAGGGCATAGAGTTTTTTTTTCAATTCAAATTACATATAAACAAAAAAAAAGCTACCACCGGTTCGGAAGGCAGTTCTGCTGAGAAGAGTTGGCCTCGAAGAAACTGGGAGTCATCAACAGAGCGAGACGGTACTTCACGCCAACACCTACTGGTGTTACGGGGTTGTGGGCGGCGGTAATCACTTACCATCAGGTGACCCGAACGCTCGTTTGCCTTGTCCTTTTCCATAAAAAAAAATAGACATTCCATGCAATTTCGTTCATTCATCTCGACTACTAGAAGATCTTGCAACGCTTAATTTGATTTGAAATGCTTGTTATAATTAACAGCATTTTGATCAATCGGGAATAGGCCAGCATGACAAAATATATTTTGTATAATTTCAGGCTTGAGTGCCTATTGGATCCTTCTAAAATTGGACTGAAATCTTCTTTCCCAACTTTTTTGACTTAACTTTTTTTGATATCTATTACGTTAAAAAACTTCGTGTAGGTGTTCTACAAAGAGAGAAGTAAAAAAAAAACCAGAACTAAGGAAATAATGTACTATCGCGAACATGGTGCCTTTTCCCTTATTTTATGTCCGTGGCGTGATCGCCATAACTATGTTGTTTTTACTTGTTTACCAAAAAAAAAGGATAAAAATAAAAATCCATACAGAATTTTTCACATTTTTTTTATTTCTTATAACAATTCTACTAATTCAGACGCATTTCAACGATTCGCAATACAAATGTGTCAGATCTTAAATAGCAAATATATAAATATAACCGTAAATCATTTTAAAATTAATACATCATCTTGTATTTATGTGACATTCAGTTGTTTTCAAAATATAAAAAAAAATGGAAATAAAGTTTTTTTTTTATAGATAATCTACAAAAAAAAGATTAACTGTATGTCACACAAGCAAAAGATAAAATTTGGTGACTAGAAAAAAAATCACAATATACATTGAACAAACTAAATTTATTTTTCTTAATACTAAATTCATTATCTATTGATGTCAACACTTGCTAGCATTTCTAGTTTCAAAATAAAAAAATAAAAATTTTTTTTTAATTAATAAAAAAAGTTACGCAAGTGTCAACACACGTTTCCACTAACGACCGCCATTTTATTTAACTTACTATAACATCCATTTGATAAAACATGGATTCATTTGTATTATTTACCACCACTTTAAAAATGGTATACGCGGTTATATTTAAAAAAATATAATAAAATAAAGCCAAAAATAACGCTTTATAAGCATTTAAGATAAAAGTAAACTACAAACATGTATAATCTGTAGCAAATGTCAAATATTTTTTTCATAATTAGACAGATAATAAATAAAAATAAACAGATAATAAATAAATAAGCGAAGTTGGAATGATTTCCAATGAGCTACGTGGTGTGGTCCGTCGTTGCGGTACTGTTGCTGTACCAGGCACTGTCCAAACGTTTCTCTTATTACGATATCGATTAGGAAGAAAATTTATTTTTTTATTACATAACATTGATTTTCGTTTAAAAAAAATACTTTAAGAAAAGAATTTGATATATAATAAAATTTTTAAAAATCTGGCAAAGATCTGGCCTATTTTTTTTTCAGGCTGTATCTCGCACAGGCAGAGAATTCAGGTGAAACTTTGAAAACGAGTATTAAGACACTGTTCTTATTTAGACACTTCCGTTCTGCACTTTCCGCCGAATTTTCGAGGCTTTGCCTACATAGCAAAATGCAAATTATATGTAAAAAATAAAAAAATCCCAGTAAAAAGTGACTAAGTGACAAGCACTATTATAATAATTTTAAAATGATAATTTTAACTTTTTTTAGATAATTTTTTATCGATATTTTTTCCATTTCACATTTCTTGAAATTCTTTCAATATTGTATTTATCTATTGTTTATTTTCAATTTATGTAATAAAAAAACAAATTTAATTTGACATTTTAGTTATTAAATTAGTTAATAAAAACACTGTGTTTGCATTTACTAGGTATTTCTATATAACTGTTTAACTTTAATGTGAAATGAAATAATACAAGAAAACATTAAAAAAAAATCACTGAAATATAACTATAGTACAATTTAGTACGCAGTTATAAACTAGTATTATTACGTCCTTCCATTCTTCATATCTTATATCTTTTTTTTAATTATTCCATTTTAGGTTACGTAACATAACGCCGCACTTTGTCTACTAGTATCCATTCCGGATTTGAATCGATGATAAACTCTCAAAGCCTACAATTTATCATCATGATTTAGATATTTCATTATCGTAACAACATTTTTTTTACAAAAGTAAATTTCCTTTTAGTATTTTTTATACAAACACAGCGTATTTCATCGAACTACTCAGTATATAAAAGTTGCTAAAAATTATCAAATTATAAAAACAGTTTACAAAGTATCAACACGATCTAATCAATACGTTCATTTTGCTACTTTTGTCTACTTCTTTATACAGGGTAGTTGTTCACTCAACAGCAACTATTTGTTCTAGAAGAAATAATACTACTAAAGACAAACTACAAAACGTGAACCAACTTCTTAGGCACTGAAAAATATTATTACATATATATTTATACATATAATTAAAATGTAAATTTAGCAGCATGATTCAGTCTTTTATTTTTTTTTTAATTTTTCACCTCTTGTTATTGTACTATTTATTGTTTTTATACCACAAGCTACACACGTTTATATTTAAAGAGCTAGGCCTATTATTTTTTATATTTAATTTGCAAATCTAAATAGACTGTATAAGAGTATCAAAGTAGCATAATGAACGTTCTATAAAGGTGGATGCACACTATTAATATAAACTAAATGCGGATCAAACGGCTGATATAAAACATACTGGTAATTAACAATGTGCATTCACCTTAATATTATTAGACTACACCTAAGTATTAGGCTTGGGTTCTCTGTGGTCTTAATCTGTTTCAAAATTGTATTTTTCTCGTAATTATTATATTAATAATTAAAAAATCGATCATTTCATTATAATATGTATTATATGCAAAGAAAATGACTAATTTTCATGCAGTTTCACATTTAAATCAGGTTAAGACCAACAAACGACCAAGTGTTTCTCTCATCTGGTTATTTAATACAAAAGCTCGAGGGAACCTAAACAAATGAACTACAGAATATACCTGAAGCGTATCAATTATTTTACAAGGGTTTTTTTTTTTGTTAAAAAGCATTTTCCAACTAACTTGATGTATTGACTCGATGACGTTTGAAATTATTTTTTCTATTTTGGTTATATAAGTTGCATACACAGATACAAAATATGATTTTTGCACAGATAATAAATAATAAAAATGTTTTTGGACATTGGGTATTTTTGTATTGTATTAAAAGTTAAATATTTAGTTGTTATTATATTATAAGAATATTCATTAAATTTATTTTTATAGTATATATCTTTAAAGGAGTATGAGGATCTCAATCAATTTATAGTCTACATACATAAAGAAGTCAACTTTTAATATTATTTATAAACTGGCTATGCTTGTGATTTCGTTTGCATTGGAAATCATATATGTATACATTTTTATTTAAGAACAGATTGAAATTAAACAAACATTAAATGTTAACCGAAAATCAAAATACAATAGTAAACTGCATTTAAATTGGTTAAACCCTTTCTCAGATAAGCATGAAGACAAACATAGTATAGATAAAAATAAACATTATTTTGGGTATTCCCTTAATAAAAAACAAAAAAATAAAAAACTATTCCCTTAATAAAAAAAGCTACCACCGCCATATTAAAAAAAATATTTTTAATATACATATCTCCCACGTACCGACAGCGGTAAGTTACATTTTATTATACGTATGGACTTCATCGAGTCAACACATCTACCACCTAACCCTACTTTCTCCACACTCCTAGTGTTCTTGATCTGAAGAGTCCACATTCTCCGATTGCGCGAACTTCAGGAAAACTTGCTCTAACGTAGTTTGACTGAAGCTGTATTCGACGATGTTTAGTTTTTCTTTGGCTGAAATTTTATAAAAAAATATATAATTTTTACAAAAGGAGTTTAAGGAGGAGAATATATGGGGGTGTAATGGATAGGTATTGAGGTCACCTACTAAGAAGTAGCGAAAAGAAATGTTTTACTGGAATGGATTCTGCCTACGCGTAAAACTTAAAAGGATCCATTTTAGGACCCTTAATTTTCAATATATTTATAAATAATGTTTGTCACATTATGTAATATTCTGGTTTTGTATATTAGCTTACACACGACGATAGCTTCCTTTTTCAACAAGACAAACAACCTTATTGAATGGGATATGAAAAATTATATGACCTTAATTACAAAGAAATGTAACTATATTATTTAAGTTAACTTGAAAGATAAATTGATTATGAATATTTTATACAAATAATTGACTAAACTAATTTGTAATTTAGACATATTTCGTGGCAAAAAGTATGATTTTATTCTTTTAAAAATAAGTAGATTAAGATTTCTTTAGCTCTTTTATTTTTTGTAGTGGCGGACTTCAACATAGTGTTTAGAGTAGTCGGCTCGTGGCACGTACCCTCCTCGATCATCTGGAAGCACTGCGCGAGGCTGCTGACGGAGCACTGCGGCACGGAGAACACGAGGCGCTCCGCGAAGCTCTCCTCCAGCACGGCGGCCGGGAACAGCGCGCCCACCAGCGCCACCGCCGCCGCAGAGCGCGCGCCGCCGCTCGACTCCGTGCTGCACAGCGCAAGGGGTTTAAACACGTTATACCGCTCTTGTATGTATTTATGTATCCACATATATGACACTCACCGCTGATGATGCAAGCGTATAGACGGCGTGTTCCCAACCAGGGGCGTGTGTATACTAACATCCACCGCTTCACCTTCACCCTCTACCTCTCCTTCCATTTCACCTTCCGGTTCTCCTTCCACCTCCCTACTGTCCCCGGACCCTGAACCGCCTCCTGAACCTGATGGAAACATATTAAAAAATAGTGTTTCTTGGGATTCGAGAAATAAGCTCTAATCCTATATAAAAAGACAGTAACATAAGATTTTAAGTACTTACCCTCATCTGCCTCTCTGAGTGAAGGCGAGTTGTTAGAAGAACGCAGCGGCGATGGAGTCGACAGGTCAGACTCCAACATCTAGGCAGTTAAAAGAACCAAATAAAGTATTACTAAATATCTCCAACTCCTCAATCACCTTGAGGTTGTCATAAACCAATAGCACAAGCATGTGACTGAAAATGATGGGGAAATGGTTCGATTCCCAGTCGGAAAATGAAATATTTAACATTGTATATCCTGGCTCTGGTAACAAGGCAAAGCGCGGCGTTGAGTTCCGCTACTAAACACGCAATGCGGAAACAGTATATTCAAAAGCAGATCATAGAATTATAATTCTGGCCGTAGGTGGAATATAAAGCAATGCTCAATAAAAGAAAAAGATTAAATTACCGAGGGCTTATGATTATTCTGTCCAATTTTCATTTCTAGAGTATATCCCGCTCCGTATAAATTCTTCAAATGCTGTGTTGAACCAATACATCTGTTATGAAAATAATATGAATATAATTTTTATTATTTTTTTATTTCAAATTATGGTGAAAAAAAATTAACAAAAAAAACTATTTAGTGATTTTCTTACCGGTAATATATCCGTTCAATAATATTATTATGGAATATAAATAACAATGAAACATTTTTTTTTCAATATAATAGTTATATTGAAAATAAAAGAACATATTATAATTTGGATATGCTCACCTCAACCCGCCCTTGACCATTATTCCGACTCTTGAACATAAAGCGTCGGCCTCCTCCATGGAATGTGTCGTCAAAATAGCACCTTTTTTACCCTGGAAATAACCGAAAAATATAAAATACACTATTAAAATTGGTTTCACGCTTTATCCCACACACAGCAGGGTAGGCAGAGGGAACCTAGTGTTAAGACTTGGAGCCTCAAGATAGATAGATTCATTTTGTATTTAATTATTTTCGATTTACTGCGACGTACAGCAGAAGTTAGACTTTATAATCTAGCATTGTTTATTCGTAAAAATAGTTAAAAGTAAGAAAAAATACTAAAATTAAATTTACACAGCCAACTTCAGGATGAGCACGACTCGTCGACAGTACTGTACGGAAATCGCGTAACACTCAAAAGATTTACCAAGTAACCGACAGCGTCTTGCTTTCTCATACTGACAGCACGAACACTCCGTGTATCGTACACTACGTTAAATGGTTGGTTTGGTTTTACTTTTTAATAATATAACTACTAAATTAATTTAAATTATTCTTTTTGTATTACATAGTTAATATATCGTGGAACCGTGGGAGAGGTTACACAGGTTACGTGTCCACTCTCACCTGGAAGCTCGCCAGTATGGTGTCCCACAGGAACCTCTTGCTCCTGGGGTCCATGCCGGTGGAGGGCTCGTCCAGCAGCACGACGCGCGGGGAGCCCACCATGGCGAGCGCGAGGGACAGGACACACGGGGCACGTGTCCACACTCACCTGGAAGCTCGCCAGTATGGTGTCCCACAGGAACCTCTTGCTCCTGGGGTCCATG
>JAATLQ010004008.1:0-34659 GCA_013421005.1 Heliconius erato x Heliconius himera | reverse complement strand
TTTCATTACCCTTAAACAACCCGGCAAAACTAGTTTATCCGTACGCTACCCGGCCAAACTAATTCGGCCTAACAGTTCTACCAGGCTGAACTAGTTTATCCTAACGCTATTAGGCCAAACTAGTTCAGCCTGTAATCAATAAGGCCAAACTAGTTTATCCTAGTGTGGTCAGGAAAAACTAGATCATCCTAGTCCAAACTAGTTTGTCCTAAAATCGGGTTTGTCCGGTAACATATACATAGATAATGATTTTAATAATATTTTGGGTGTATCGCATTTGAAATATCAGTTATGCTATCATTTATTACATTTCAAAAAGTTCACTATAAATCAACAGCTTGTATCATATATTTTTGATATAATAATTGATTATTAATACTTTAAAATATTAGGCCTTAATAGTTATATTGTAGCACTGTACACAAACGGATTATGTAATTTTTATTATATTTTTAATTATAATGTGAAATATTCTTATTATAAAATTATTATTGTTTGAGACAAGGGTTACTGACAACAACAACCTAATTTGTTGTCATTTCCTTTCACTACTAATTACCCGGGCCGTAGTCCCTCAAAATCTCAGGTGGGAAAAGTCCCATACAAATAGTTTAACTAGCTTATTAAACTTTTATATATAAATACATTAAAAAAAATTAAATCAGCTTCACGCTGTATCCCGCACACAGCAGGGTAGGGAGAGGGAAACTAGTGTAAGATACTTTCCGCCGAATTCCGGAGGCAAAAGCGCGGCGTTGAGTTCCGCCATTCAGCAGAAAATGGGAAACAGAAGTGTTCTAATAGGAACGGAGGCTTAACGCTAGGATCCCAGGTTCCCTCTGTCTACCCTGCTATGTGCAGGATATAGCGTGAAGCTAAAAAACTCATTCCGTTCAGTAGCTTATACGTAAAAGTGGAACCAACATTCTTACAACCTTTGGTAATATTAGAAGGGTATAATTAGTAGTTTACTTTGAACACACCGGGATAGGGACTGCTAAAAAAATTTTCACCGGGTTTTAACCGGGCGAAGCCGTGTTTGGGTTACTAGTAAAGATATAAATTGAAACAATCACTATATGTAAAGTTTAGTTTAAAATAAAACACAAAAGCTATGTAGTCTTAATATACTAGAATAATAATTGTTTTTTGGCGTCAAAGTTTAATTAAAGCTCAACTTACATTACTAGAGAGGTTATTAGAGGATCTTTTATAATAAGAACATAATGAAATGTTATACTATTCTTATTGAAATATTCTTAATTAGATCTCAGAAAACATGTTCTTTGATAATGTTACAAATTTTGATCTCGACTTTTCTATTAAATAAAAAATTTAAATAATGTTTATTCATTGTTCGCTTTAATAAATTTACATAAATTATAATAAAAAAAATGTTAAATAATAATATTCAGGTTGTGTATTTAAAATTACGAGGTAAGATACAGAAGACCTAACAATAGGTTTTTTATATCTTTTTATAGCTATACTGAGAGAAAAAATCAAAATCGCATATCCAACAGTCATGTTATATTTGTTAAATCTCTTCAAGAATCCGATTTTTCCTTAAAAATTGGAAATTCTCAAAAATCTGCTGATTTACTGAAAATTGCTGGAGTACATGGAGGATGAAAGCGACAGGTACTTAGGTCTCCCACACCCATAGATCACTGTAATGATCCGTCGATCAAATCGAATTAGTCGTTTAGTATTTTTTTCCAAACCGATTCGAATCTACTATACACCCATTGTATATAATTTTTTTCTTCATTTATGCCACAGCATAATTGAAATTTGCACGGCGCCGAACGTTAAATTTAAATTTACATAAAAAAGAACATCTTTTTACACTTCAACATTATACATTTCATTTTTTAAACTGATATGATTAAAATGTTCTATATTCGGATTGTTATATAGACATATCAAATAAACGGTAAAGTGCGAGTTGGACACGCCCACCGAGGCTTACGTACCAATTTCAGGATTGTACCCGTAAATCAACAGGCGTATCATTTTGCATGAAATGAAGTACAAATATAAATTTGTAATGATTGATTATATTTTTTTTTACGAAATACATATAATTTTTTAATTTTTAGGAGTTTTTCCTTTATTTGTGTTATATTTTAGATCCATAGGAAGTCAGTACTCTAAAGGTTTTGATTGCGCAGTAAATTTCTTACAAAATGCAGCAAAAACGATACATAAATGCTCATATTTTTTAATTGTGATGACTAAAAAATTGAGCTTTTTTTACTACTTCATTAACATTATTAAGTAAGCTATATATATATAAGAAGTTTTGAACAATTTTTAAGTGTTAATCCACACTTAGGTCACTGGTCAGATTCCAAGAGGCGCGGGTTCGAGTCCCGCTACGTTAAAATTTTTATACGTTTTCTAAATAAGTAATGTAAAAAGTTTCCATCATACTACAGTTCAGCTTGGATCAAAAAAGTGTTTATGAATCTGATTAGAATTAGATTTGTATCTAACGTGCATTTTTTACTGTAATGGATTGTAATCCATAACAGAACATACGAAATAAACAAAGATATATATCTTTTAGATATAGATTTTATAGTATTTAATTGAAAAACTAAATATTTTATATGAAAAATCAAAAAAAATAAACAGTTACAGTTTAAAATAACTTGAAAAAAATTGCAATACTTGTGAAATATTTACGGTTTTTAGTTTATATCAATATTTAACGTACCTTTCATTCTATATTAGCCTCAAAATAAAAATATTTGTGCCGAATATTATTTTGATATTTTATATATTTTGTGTTGCATTTTTATTCATTAAATTCTTTACCTTCCTTTCATATTGAAACCTAAATCAAATTATTAATAATACGTCTGTATTTGATACTGATAATGTTTTATTTATAAACCTATATCTATATCTGTACATAAAACATCAATTAGTTTAATCTAAATTCGAAACTGTGCATATAGAGCGGTGGAACTGGTTGTCTTGCTTTAAAATACTACTTACTTTATGGTAATCGAACCCACAACCTACGCCTTTATCGTGCGACGCTGTTGTATTGGATGGCCAAAAAATCGCATAGATAATGCATATACTTGTATTTTCATGAAATACATAAGTAAAAAGCAAAGGAAGGTCTTTCAGGCTCTCCGATTCCGGGCCAAGAGATAAGCGGCTCGAATTTCAGCACTAAGTCGCCCGTCGGAAGTTTCTCGCTGAACGGAAAACGAAAACAATTTGAGAACGATCTTTTCTTACTGAGGATTATATCGAGAGAACGAAACTCAAATCTAGGTTTTGAATAATATTATATATTATATACATATTTTTTTATCAGCTTCACGCTGTATCCCGCACACAGCAGGGTAGGCAGAGGGAACCTAGTGTTAAGACACTCCTGTTCCCCACTTTCTGCCGAATTCTGGAGGCATTGCGTGTCGAGTGGCAGAACTCAACGCCGCGCTTAACCTCGACACCAGAGCGAAGAAATGAAAATATAAATTTAAGTAAATATTTCATCTCCTCGAGTGGGAATCGAACCCACAACCAGTCGGTTTTACAGTCACACCTCGTGCCGCTGCGCCACGACCGGCCTCTATTAATATTATTCAAAAATATAATTTTATTTTGTTGCTAAGATTTTTTTTTATATACGTTTATTAATAGCTAAATGATAGCAATGATGGGTTATTCAATATTGTTTAAAAAATATTAATAAAACAATGTAGCAGAATAATTTTATAAATATATCACTACGCTGAATAAAATATTTTATAATAAATACAGATTAAAGAAGTTCCCCTTTTTTGATAAACACTGCGAAATGTAAGTGAAAAAACTTGCTGTCCCGGGAGCTGGAGACCTCTGAACTTAGGTCTTTTAAAGCTTGTATGTCTATAAATTTTCTAAGTTTGTTCGTTACTCAAGAAAATATAGAGAAGCACTCACAAGTGTAATTTTTCTTTACAGTAATGAGTTTTTTTCTAGCTTCACGTTATACCAGTGATGAGACACTCCGTTCTCGTTAAGACACTACCATTCTCCATTCTATTTCGAATTCTCGAAGCATTGCCTGTTGAGCGGCGAAACTCAACGCCGCGCTTAGCCTTGTTACCGAATAGAGTTAAAAGTTGCACTTCTATGGAGTGGCACCACGACAGCTTCAGTAATTAGTTAATGCGTTAAATAATGAATGAATATAATTTAAATTAAATTAAACATTTTTTGTAGGTAGCATTAAGATGTTACTTAATTACATTTTTTAAATTTATAAAGCCTTATTTTTTTAATAAATATATATTTTTATTATTCAACCACAGATTATCGTGGGTTCCACCTTTTCATTACTATTAATTAAAAAGTACCACCGATTATAACTTTAACATTGGTCGAGTAATAAGTCATAACATAATTGGTATATCTAACAACAAACATTGAAGAAGAATAATATTTTTGAATATTTTTTTCTTGCAAAATTAGTATTTAAATGGATATTAGCCCTCCGGAGTATTTGCTAAGCTCACTGAAATGACTTGTACAAAAAAAGTTTAAAACGTTAAAAAGCTACTTACGTTTTCGCTAAAATACTTTGAATTTATTATGAAGTGGCAAAAATCGTTGGATATGAGAGTAAAGTAACATTTTCATTTATACTGAAAGTTCAAAATGCAAAATGGGTTTAAGTTTGCCGGAAAATCTATACAATTACGCAACTTCGCGAGTCTCTTACAGAAGAATCTATCTATACAGAAGAGTCTGTCTATACAGAATCTTTGTATGTAACAATATTTTCCCTAATACTTTAATATGGTATGCTGTGGTTTGTAGTGTTATCGCACTCGAACACAAATAATAAATGTATAATAAATTTAGAACTTAACTTCTTATATAATATTTTTATCTGTAACTAAATTCCATAAAAAAATTTGAGAAAAAATATCAAAGAAAAAATAAATATTGAAGTCGTCGTGGCGAGAGCCACGGCAAAAACGAATGAATGAGTTCCGCCACTCAACACGCAATGCCTCAAAAATTCAAATTCCGAATCCGCAAATTCAGAAAGTGGGAAACAGAGTGTTTTATAATTACGTTTACTCTGCCTACCCTACTATATGCGGGATACAAAGTGAAATTGAAAAAAAAAAGAAGATAATATTAATTTTTAAACATTTTTTAAAGTGTTATTCCACACTTAGGAAAGAAAAATACTTATTTAGAAAACGTATAAAAATTTGAACGTAGGGGGACTCTTTTCTAAATAAGTAATATTAATTTTATTTATAATACCTTCACTAACTTTAATGCCACTAATTTAAATATTTTCCACAACAAAACCTAGTAAAGGTAAGCAACTCCTAAGTACATAGTTAGCCAAGTAAAAAGCAAATCGTAATTCGTGCGGCGAGGGCTGCTAACAGCGGAACTGCTAAAGCGGGCCATTAGAGCTCGTTCGACATGCCGGGGCAGACGCCAGACCCGACAGACAACTGCTCTTACTCCCAAACGTCTGAATTGTTAAGCCTGTAAATGTTTGACTACAAACTTTAATATTGAACAATTTAAAGTTGCATCCTAGGAATTCAACGATATTTTTAAGTTCAATGTTCTCGCGTTGTTATAATAACTCTGGTTTTTTACTGATATTTTTTATTCGATTTTAATTTTAATATTTTTAGTATGTTGAAAATCTGAAATATGAAATTTCAGGAGATTATATGACCCATGAAATACGCCTCTAGTTTTATTTACTTTCAGTACGACATTATTGAAATTGACGGATCTATAAAAATTAAAAAAAGAAATGAACTTATGTGTTAGATAACAATCCAAACAACGGTGTTAAGTTTTTAAAATAACAAAATCATTATACTAAAAGTTAGATTCCTTTGCAAAACTCCGTCTGCCGTTTGTTTAAGCGACTTTAGAGAAAATGGAGTGCTGAACAATGTTTTCATACAATATAGTATCACTATATTGTATAGTCATCGACGATCATGAGCATTTCATCATAGAATCTTATAGAAAAAAAATCCATTTCATTTAATTGTAATTTA
Organism: Heliconius erato x Heliconius himera; assembly: GCA_013421005.1. Classification (NCBI taxonomy): domain Eukaryota; kingdom Metazoa; phylum Arthropoda; class Insecta; order Lepidoptera; family Nymphalidae; genus Heliconius; species Heliconius erato x Heliconius himera. Next base: position 28,606 of record JAATLQ010004008.1, on the reverse strand, counting down.
AACATTAAATTGTGTATAAAATGCATTTATTACTTTAATAAATATAATATTTTTATACGGATTAGATACAACATCCAGCAGAATAACTTTCAAGCCAGAAATGTGCCCACATCTGTCCAGTTTTATTAAATTTCGTGATAGAATATCCCCAAACAAAACAACTGTGTGCATCCTAAGTTGGGCACACTCGAAGTTCAAACAGGATTTCAAATTTAAACTTTTCCCTCGAGTGACGTTACAACAAATGGACATTTATTCACACGGAGCAAAACATTCCTAACTATATTCATACCTTACAGCTGGACTAATTAACGAGCAGAGTTACGGAAAGAGCTTTACTTATACTATGCACGTATTACTCGAGACTTGTGAAAAATTACGAATTGTTTATATAACACTAGTGACACGCGCGGCTTCGCCCGCTTTAACTTATTGTTATATTATAGCCAAACTGTATAAAATCTTAATATAAATTGTAGCCTATGTGTTATTCTGATGTATAGGATATAGAATTATATTAACTGCTATAAAGTTTTATTTAAATTCGTTCTGCAGTTTTTAGTGAAAATAGTACAAAAATCCGCAAACTCTCACAAACTTTCACATTAATTACAGGACTAGCCTTCCGACCGCTACCTCGGCCCCTTGAACTACTATTATTTATTTAGTATTTTGAATTTCTTTCGCGTTCTAATATATGTATATTTGCAGCGCACTTATAGTAACTTCTAATATAACATTTATCATATCTTTAATTGGGTTACACTATTGCAACCTCCAAAAGAATCTTTGACTTCTATAAAATGTAACCCATGTTGAAAAATAATATTATTTTAAGCATTACTATCTAAGATTGCCTTATTAGTTTTTGTATTATATATTATTTTCTTAATATATTTTGTTATATTGGCTTATTGTTCACATCACGTATGGATGCATTGTTCCGTAGACCGCCATACATTATTTACATGTCCGACTCATTTCGGCTACTTTTGAGCCCTTCACAACTTGTAAACTATTTAACTGCGGACATGAAATTTTATACATTTATTAAAGTTATATTATTTACATTTTACAATAAATTTTAAATTTAAATAATTTAGCTCAAACTTTTATAGATACATGTTTGAAGGACATAAGTTTTTTTCACTTGACTCCAAAAATCATCAAAATCCCAAAGTAGTCAATTATCTAAAGACATTAATAAAAAAAGAAAGATGCACTATATATTAAAGAAGAAATGATATAATATGCTTAAAAAAAAACATTGAAAATAATTGATATTGACAACATAAATATTATGTAAAGACTTGGTTTGGCTATCTTTATCACCACACCAATATCAACCTAATGGTATAAGTCCAGTAGAAACTAGCAAATATAATATGACCCGAGTGTATACAGATCCTTGCGTCCATATACATACATAGATGTCGATTCTTATGTTGAGAATGATACGTTTTTCAATATTGAAATTTGCTCTCATTTCACATTTATGTTTGTATTACCTTCCTCTTGCAATGTTTTAAAAGCTTATACTAATGGAAGCCCGCAACTTCGTGAACTATATTACCCTTGCAATGCTATTATTATATATCACCCGTTGTGAATGGAATTTCAGTAAGTAGCATTTAAAAATTGTTAAATTTCAATTTTTTTTACTGTTTTATTAAAATATAGATAAAAAGACTAGCTACCTTCGGCATCACCCGCTTAAACTATACGTTTATATATTTCTATATAAATAATTATAATCAGCTTCACGCTGTATCCAGCACACAGCAGGGTAGGCAGGGGGAACCTAGTGTTAAGACACTTTGTTCCCCACTTTCTGCCGAATTCTGGAGGCATTTCGTGATGAGTGGCAGAACTCATAGCCGCGCTTAACCTCGACACCAGAGCAAAGAAATGGAAATATAAATTTAAGTAACTATTTCATCTCCTCGAGTGGGGATCGAACCCACAACCAGTCAGTTTCACAGTCACACTTCGTGCCGCATTAAAATAAAATCATGATCGTTGTTATTATAATCGATAACCGATAATAATTTATAAACAAATCATTATGATGTACTGGGAGAAACTACTTCAACAGATTTTATTTTATTCCCACAGAACCAGTAATATCATTACGACAGATAACATAAGAAAATACAGAATATATATTTTTTTCTAAATATGTAAATATATAATAAAAAATCCTAATTTGAAGTTTTATAATAATTTGTCGAAGTAGAGCCTCCGTGGCATTACACACGCAATCTCAATCACATAACAAGGTAAACCCTTATGGGAACAACCCAATTTAGTCGTGTACAAGTTTATTTGGGTATCTATCCGTAGGGCATTATAATAAATGAAAGGACAAATTCGCGACCTCACGTTCATATTGAAATTTTATTTCCATAAAATCTCTATTAATTTATTAATAACAAAAGTTAGAATTTTGAAATATCATATTATATCGAACGACTGTGACTATAATAATAATAATGAAACTCTTTTTTGTATACCCAAAAATTGGAGAAATAATATAAAAAAAAATTAAATGAACAAAGTATTATTGTAAGAATATAGAATATAATAAGATTTTTAATATAAAATATAATATTATTTAATTGTCGAATTACAATAATCAAATTTTTGAAAGCAATGGCAACTTAAAGCTGCCAATTATGTCTTCATAGCGTTCTTCATTTACTATGACTTAGAATCTTGAATCTGTAAACTAAATATTTAATAAATCTATTCTGAACGGTATCGAGTATATTAATATGCTTCCTTGAAGTATGAGATCATACTTGGCAACAATATTCAAGCCTACTACGAATTAAACTATTGCAAAGGCGTAGAATTGTTGTTGGATTTTTAAAATCCTTTCATTGCCTAAAAATGAAGCTGAATAACTTGAAGGAAGCTGTCACAACAGCATTAACGTGCTCTTCAAATCGCAATTTACTATCAAATACTATGCCCAGGTCCCTAATAAAATCTGTTACATCAAAATTTTTACCAGATATTGTAGTATCTCATAATAGATTTTTTTTCTTGAAAATCTTATAAACCTACATTTTCTTAGGTAGAGGACCATTCAATTTAAATCACACCATTTAACGAGTTCATCAAGATTGCATTGTAACCCAATGTCAGATTCCTCCATAATTTTAGTAGTTTTTAAATCGTCAGCAAACAAATAAACCTGACAACTTTTAAATATGTCTACTATATCATTGATAAATAACATAAAAAATGAAGGCCCCAAATTAGAACCTTGTGGAACCCTAGTAGCATTAAAAGGCTCAGAGCTCTCACCATGTGTCACTACTCTGCCATTACGATTAGAGAGGTAAGATTTTCACCAATCAAGAAGGATATCAGATATACCAAAGCTTAACAGTTTTCTAACTAGTATTCAGTCATATTCGAACCTTACAAGCATAGCATTTAATAGATAATTCTTATATAATAAATTCATGATACATATTAAGAAGCTGAATCAAAAAAAATACTTAAATTGCAAAACATTCAAACATATTATAAATATTTAATTAAAACAATTTTCTATAAGGTGCGTAATTTTCTGTAACGCGAACAGGTGCATCAGTACCTACTACATCAGTAAACAGCCAGAAAGGTACAAGTACGTACTAGTACCCATAAAACAAACCAACGTGTTGCAGGGACCGCGTCGCGTCGTCAGGTTGCACGCATATAAAAATTTTAATAGCTCTTAGGATACAAGCCATAAAAAATACATATTAAAAATGGAATTTACTCATTACAAAGTTTGAATCTTTTTACCCGTCGAATAAACTATTTGGATATTTTTGTTGTAAGTAAGATTTGATGAAAATTCTTAATGTGGAATAAGTATTAGAATAAATATTCTGGTACTGGACGAATAAGAGATAAACTACTCGATTTGGTCAATGAGAAAAGCAAATTAAAATGATGTTTACTATAGATATCTTTTTTTTACGATAAATTTAAGATCTACTAGAAATACATAAAATTCTATTTTAGCTCTATGTGATAAATATATTTTATTGAAAATATAAAAGAAACATGATTTCCATAAATTACAAAATAAGCAAGAAATGGAAAAGGGATCATAGATCAATCTTAACTCATTCTAATAGCTGATGAAATAAGAAAAGATTTATAGTAAAATCCAACAAAAGGGTCTGGTCCGCACTAATAAATCTACGTACGAAACAATTCGGTTCAGACAATTTGTTAGCAGACAAAGACATCCCATCCGATAAAATTATCCGATTATCTTATTAAGACTAAAATATTGAACTGTGGAAAGTTTAATTTCTATACTTTAAGACACAAACTCTAAGGGAGAAGTTTAAAGTGATCTTAATCAATTTCCATAATATTATAGTAAATACATTAAATAGGAGAATGAATTACTTCATATATTATTTTTTTCGCTCTGGTAACAAGACAAAGCGCGGTATTGAGTTCCGCCACTCAATATTCGAGGTGAAGTGGGGAACGGAGTGTCTTAACACTAGATTTAATAGGTGAATCGAGCAAGTAAATAAGCCCCTTAGTAATTTTATTTCAAAAATATGCATTTTACAGTAATATATTTATTTGTGCTTAAATACTTTTGTTAGTGATTGGTTAAACAGTTAATATGTTTATCACGTTCAATTTACAAATGACGTTCCAATAGAATGAATGACAATAGAAGCAAGGCTAATGTTATTTTATTAAAGCTAATTTATGAATAGATTGAAGTATCATTATAATTATACAGGAAATTTCCATTGAAAATTCCTTATATCATTATTTCTATATTTTTCTGAGTAATTTTATTATTATTTAAATAATTAATTAACAAAGCAATCATGTTGCACCTATACTTATATCTAAATGTATTTTTCATTTTACTACTAAACATCAAATGAATGTTAGACGTTCTATTTTTGGTAGCTCAAAATCACTTATTATAGTAAGGACAAAAGAGCTGAGATCACCTTTTTTATCTTCCCCTTTTCGCTTGGACGAGCCTTGTGAGAGAAGAGAATTATTGCTGCGAAGAAAAACCTGTGAAGTTAATCGAAGGTCAGGAAATGGCGATACTGATAAATTGAGAGCCTAAAATAAAATACATATATCAAAGAAAACCATAGCTATTCATTGCAAACTTGGCTTAAAAATTGTATTTGAAAATATTATACCTGCACAAATGGAACCGGTTAAGTGCGAGTGCAGACTCCCTCATCGAGGTTTCTATATCAATTTCATGATAGTAGGTCAACGGGAATTATAACTTAAAAAAATGGATAAACTTCAATATATTTGAAGTTGTGAGGATTTTATTATTTATGAAATATCTATAAATTTTCACTTTTCGTATTTTATTTGTATTAGATGTTCTCACTTCGTGCTAAATTTCATAGATGTAGGTCCAGAAGTATCCTATGGGTTGTGATTACGCTGCGAATGTTATACAAAATGCAGCAAAATGGATGCATAAATGTTAGTATCTTTTGATTACGATGTGTTAAAAGCTTAATTTTCCTATATTTTAATCCTATATTTAATCTTTCTGCCGAATTCTGGAGGCATTGCGTGTTGAGTGGTAGAGCTCAACGCCGCGCTTAACCTCGACACCAGAGCGAAGAAACGGAAATATAAATTTAAGTAAATATTTCATCACCTCGAGAGAGGATCGAACCCACAACCAGTCGGTTTTACAGTCACGACTAGCCTCGACTATACTCTTATATTTTACTATATTCTTATGGTATATGGTACAAAAATATTATCCTCTACTAGCTATTATAATGACAAGATATGGAGAGCTATAACACCGTACAGTCCAACGCTCTTACAAAATTTTATGTTACGGCCATGTTCCTGTGAAGCAAGTTTCCCGACACGGTCATATCAAACTTTATCTTGTAAATAAGTTCGGAAACAATAATATTAAAATGTTCTCAGACATAACAAGTATTTCAGTATGTGAATTAAGCTATGGGGATTTGAATATTAAGATTTCAGTGAAATGGCTAAAGTTTCAAGTGTTTTGGTTTCGTAGTCTTTACATATAGATTTGTCTGTATGTTTATCTTTGTTGTATCTAAGAAATATAATATGAAAATATTTAAAGAAATGTAAGTTGTATTGTTTGTATATATATAATTCGATTACAAGATAATTAAAAAAAATTAGATCGTCAAAAGATATACACTTAATCAGAACGCCGAGATCCAAGGGGAATTCGAACCCACAACCATTTCATGCACAAGCACATTCCACTATACTATCTAAATCAAAATAGATTGCACAATAATAAATCAGTCAAACGTTTATCGATTTAACAATTCAAGAATAAGAGCTTTGTCTGTTAAGCGAGGAGAGTTGTCTGTTAAGCCTGGCGTCTACACCGGCGCCCTGAACGGAATGTAATGGCCCGTTAGTAATGCCCGCCATTCGCGTTGTTAGCAGCGCTCGCCACACGATTTCGAGATCTGTACGCTGCTAAGAATCAGATACGTATATTAGATTAAATTATTTTTTTATATTCTGCTTTACGCATGCAGCAGGGTAAGTAGAGGGAGTCTAGTGTTTATACACTCCGTTCCTCACTCCGCCAAATTCTGGAGGCATTACGGGTTGAGCGGCGAAACTCAATGCTGCGCTTTGTCTCTACACCAGAGTGAAGAAATGAAAATATTAAATTTTACATTTCCTCGAGTGGGAATCAAACCCATAACCACGTCACGTTATAGTTATGTGCTTGTGATCCTGGCCTTATTTTTTATTCATAATTGCATTATTATACATGTACCTATATTGCAAGAATAAGTAAGAAATCACAATTTTCGTTTTGCCAATGCTTAGAATATTACTTGAATGAAAATATATATGTTATGTCGTAAAGTAAATACTTTTCATGAAAATAAAAATAGATGGCGTTTATATGTACCTATACCAAACTTTAAAGATATAACAGAGCATTTTTGTCAAAATAGCATATATTAAAAGCGGAATATAAATTCAAATTTAAAAATAATGCTTATAATACTTATACTAAAACCATTTTTGATTTAAGCATGTTTTCTAAACTTTCGTTATATACTATATTATATACCACACGAGTCACAACAAAAGAGGAATTGAATGTATGTTTACACTTTGCATATTAAAATATCGATGCTTTCCTAGCAACTGAATTTCTAACTACTTTAGTATTTCTAGTGTTGTAATAACATAGTGGAAGGAATATCGCCTTAAGATATATATAGGTACATATATATGAACATATATTATATATATTATATTGCTATATTTACCGGTGATAATACGCTGTTTTACTTATCTGTAAGAAGCCTTATCTACTAGGTGTGTATGTTAGTAAATAAATCTATAAAAATCTATACTTAATTCATTTGAAGTAATTTGCTATATTGGGCTGGAGCAGCGAAGGCGAGTGTTTGTGCACTATAAAGAGGACCCTGAAGCTTAAACCTATAGTCACAAGTCCCAGGAACTGCTCCAAACTCAAAAGTATTAATATTTGTATATGAATTTATAATTAAAAATCAAAATTAAATCAGCTTCACTCTGTATCCCGCATACAGCGCGGTAGGCAAAGAGAACCTATTGTTAAAATACTTCGTTCCCCACTTTCCGCCGAATTCTAGAGGAAATTCGTGTTAAGTGGCGTAACTTAACGCTACGCTTTGCCTCGACCAGAGAGAAAAAAATTAAATGTAAATTTAAATAAATATTTTATTTCCTCGAGTGGGGATCGTACCCACTACCAGTCACGTTTACAGTCACACTTTATGTTTCTGTGCCACAACGCCTCATTTATTACATATCCATTAATTTTTTTATTAAATGTATAGAATATCTAAAGCTACTTTTCATCAGATCTTTAAATATAGAACTAAATGAACTACTAGAAAAATTTACAGCATTTTTTTATATTATCGCACTACTAGCGTCATCAAATCAGGTTCTTTATCTAAAAGTTTTCTTTTGAGGTACTTAAACTACCAGCGTCTTTATTCTTCATTTTCACTACAGTACTTGACTTAAACCACATACAGATACATTTTTAATCTGTATGTTTTTATGTGCTCCCGCACATAGTACCTGCAACCTGGCAACCTAATGTTAAGACACTCCGTTCTCCATTGAGAGACGTTCGTTCCCTACTTTTCGCCAAATTCTGGAGGTATCAAGTGTTGAGTTGCAGAGCTCAACGCCATGTTTTGTCTCGTTACCAGAGAGAGGAAAATGAAAATATTACATTTTTGAATATATTTATGGAATTTTATTATTAAATGACTTACGATATTTTTTTTATATTTTATAATTTTCAAAGTTTATCTATAAAAAAGTAAAATCTTATGGGCGATCTCGACAGGCGGTACTCAAGTAGTTGATAACAGAGCAATTTGGAACTTACTACATCAACTTGGATATTGATTGAGTAAACTTATAGCATCCGCTTCAACAAACTTTGATTATGACTTACAATATTACAGTTTGTTAAACTGAATAACAACATAAGACACCATATGTATTTATTTCTCTAAAATACCAATAAACTTAATTTACAATTTATAATGTACTTTTTAGAAAACGTATGAAAATAAAAACGTAGCGGGATTTGAACCCGCGCCCTTTGGAAACCATCCAAGACGGAGAATAGACGGACGGTTCCCAAAGAAGCGCGGGTTCAAATCCCGCTACGTTCAAATTTTTATATGTTTTCTAAAAAGTATTTTTCTTTCCTAAGTGTGGAATAACACTTTAAAAATGTAAAAAAAATATGATGTATTTTTATTTCAATGATGTTGTTTCTGTTCAGTTTCATGGTATGACAGTAACAGGTAACAGCCCGAATATTATCGAAACTACCCACGGTAGCCAAGTAATATAAGGAGATGGTCACACTGGCCTTAGGTCGCAGTACTTATGCTGGTAAGGGCTCTTTTTTTTAACTCGAGTTAAGTACTCAAAAGGTAAATACTCGAGAAAATATTATTGAATAAAAAATATAATAGAATAAATATTATTTGTATAAATTTCTTTAGGTTTAATTCAATTTAATATCATAACTCTGCTTGGTTGTTCCTCATATGTTGTTGATTTGTTAAAGTATACATATTTTGGTTAATAAAAGTCATGTCTTCGTTTTATATGCTTTGAGTTATTAACAGCCTGAATACATCCAAATCGCTAATTAGCACAGTTGCACACTGATAAACCATTTTTTTACTTTTATTATTTTATTGTGGCACAGGTCCTAAGGTTTAATTACATGCGATGACTTTACATTCACATACAAAAAAAGCTAATTGCACTGCCCAGCATACAATCTCTCAAAACTAGCAGAGAATAAACTCAAAAGTATTCATATTCAAAAAGTATATAAATATACGTATTATAAAAATTAGAACCAATATAGAAATTAAAACATTAAAGCAGCTTCCCGCTGCATCCCGCACACAGCAGGGTAGGCAGAAGGAACTTAGTATTAAGACACTCAGTTCTCCACTTTCCGCAGAGTTCTGAAGGCGTTACGTGTTGAGTGGCGGAACCCAAAGCCGCGCTTTACCTCGACACCAGAGCGAAGAAATGAAAATATAAATGTTGAATAAATATTTTAATTCCTCGAGTGGGGATCGAACCCACAACCAGTCGATTTTACAGTCACACTTTGTGCCCCTGCGCCACGACTGGCCTTATATAGAAATATTACTTATATTTTTCTTTGGAGCATAAATTTTCATTAACAATTACAAAATTACATTATTTCTATTAATAACGCGATATTATGCGTATACGTTAATGAATAATAGGTCGTCATAGATCGAATTAAATCTGGTCATTGAGCTGCAATCTGTCGATGATGAGCAAATGGTCCTGACGAAGGTAAACATTACCATGCAAAATGTCAATACGTCACATACCACTAATCACATAAATGAATGTATTAATATTTTCACAAAATCGGTTATTTTAGTTTTTTTTCTTTTGTGAAACAAATCGATGATTTACCATTGATCTTAGATGCGCAGAAAAATGGCTGATATTTGATTAGGAAATATTTAATTTAATATAATGTTAATGAACTCGTGTAAAAGAGGGTAGATGTTGGTGAAAAATATTATAGAAGCAGTGGAATTGTGTCAATCGAGGGTAGTTGCTTGGAGACAACGGCCCATATTGGAAAGGAAACTCGTGTGAAGTATTGTTATTAGGTATTACATATCACTTATTGCAATTACGTAGTATTTCTATCCAAATAGTTTAGAAACATATAGAAAATATGTGTTTTTTTAAAAACGTTAACCACTTCCGATTTCTGATAATACCTATATTATTAGAAATATTTTATATTTATTTAGTTTCCTTCGGCCTAGCCTGCTATGAGTGGGTTACTAAAAAAAGTTAAAAAGGACTTTAAAATATTATGTAAAAAAATATATATCCCTGTGGTATTGGCAATGATGGACGTATAAACATAGCAAACAGCAGCATTATACTGTGTTAATAGTATAACATTTTATAAAAACATCTATTACCAACTGTATTTATGACTATGGGACTCAACTTGAAACAAAATTGATATTTTTTAAAAAATAAATATGGATATAAACAACACATAAATAAATAGCTTAATTAACCCAGACAGTAAGCAAACACTCTCAAATGTTCATGACACATATTGCTTGTTTCACAATGTCAAATAATCCTAGGTCTCGTAAACAAACAATTAAAGTTATATATAAAAAAATCTACAAATGGAAATGAAAATATTAATAGAGCTTTTGACATATTTTTATTTTTCCTGGAATACGTGAAAAGATTATTTTTTTAAAAAAAACCTAAATTTATAACATTAAAATAAATCAGGTTCATGTCGTATCCCGCACTTAGCAGCGTAGGCAAAGGGAACCTAATGTTAAGATACTCCGTTCCCCATTTTCCGCTAAATTCTGGAGGCATTGCGTGTTGTGTGGCGGAACTCAACGCCGCGCTTAACCTTGACAACACGACTCTTGGCCAAATTTGTAAAAAATAGGAAACAATATAAATTAACGGTATCTATACCTAAGTTTTAGAACTATTAATGTGAACCCATTGCATATATTACATTTGAAATGTTTTCCTTTGCGCCAGAATGTTGGAAAAGTATTTAAAATTTTTATGTTTGAATAATTTAGGACGAGTTCTAATTATCTGGAGTGTTCGCGACAACATATCGTGTGAGATATTCGGGTTATTCAAGTACTACCATATTTTTACTAGCGTCGTGTGACTGGAATGTTTACTGGCTATTGTAATATCAAATTAGTGAATAAATAATTAAAGAAAAAATATGAAAAATAATAAAAATATATAAAATAAAAAAAATATTAAAAACAAAGAAAATTGATTATTAGTAAATAGATTAAAACACAAACATGTTACGGGTTCAATTCCAACTTCGCGCATTCACATAAGCAATAACTTTCTACACGAAGCAAAATTATAAAATTTACCACTGCTTAACTATACAAGTATCCTAAATTAATAATATTTTTTTAGTAATAATATATCTTATTATATTGCATTATATTTTTTAAGCTTTAGAAGTAATATATAAAACAAATTAATAATAATAAAATAAATTAAATGAATATTGTCGTTTATCTATCGATGTTTCAGAACATGAGTGGTATAAGAGCAAACAATAGCGGTTGTAGGGTTTGTATTTGCGAGTGTAAATTGAAACATGTCGAGAGTTAATTGCGTCCAACGTCCTAGAGGATCCGCTCCCTCTGGCCCTCTAAAGGATAATCCGTCGGTCCCTCCTGGTTGCTAAAATAATAATGGTATTCTAAATTATAATACTAATCATATTAATAAAATAAAGCATTAAACTTTTGTGTTGTATTTTGTTGTAAAGCTTAAGCAATTTTAACTGTAGTAATATTTTAATTGGTGATTAATTAATATAATTTTTAAAATGTTTATGTTTATTTTCAATTTTTTATATAATAATAAGTGTGGCGCAGCGGCACAAAGTGTAAAAGCGACTGATTGTGGCTTCGATCCCGAGGAGATTCGAACTCGAGGAGATGAAATATTTACTTAAATTTATATTTATATTACTTCGCTCTGGTGTCGAGGGTAAGCGCGGCGTTGAGTTCTGCCACTCAACATGCAATGCCTCCAGAATTTGGCAGAAAGTGGGGAACAGAGTGGCTTAACACTAAGTTCCCTCTGCCTACCCTACCGTGTGCGGGGTACAGCGTGAAGATGATAAAAAAATTTAAAGATAATGAACTTAAAATAAAACTAACGTTCGTAATTATTTTTAAGCGCTATTTTAAGTATGACATCCGGGTAACCTTTCAAAGGCTTTCAGGATTTGCAGATTGAAAATAACAAAAATAAGTAAAAGAACGGTGAACTATAAAAAAACCCTTTTCTTCTATACAGTCGGTACCAATATCTAGATTCTATTCTTAAAGTAAATAGCCAGCGTAAAATATCAAGTTATTATGAATATTCATACCGTAAAACGATTCTATAACAAGAATATAATAATAAGCATTAGTTAAGACCTGTTGTGGAATATTAATAGTTCTAAATTTAATATGACATCTGTTAATTGTGAGCTCAATTCCGAATAGGTTCGTAGTAACCGTGACGTCCGATTTAGTATTCATTTGGAATAACGAAAATTGAATAGTTCTAAATCAGCTACAAGCCCACAATAGTTAAAGATAATTTTGTTCTATTTTAGCCATTTATATTATCTATTTATCTATTTCTATTAATATTGATATGTTTTGTTTAAGTTTATCAGATAAAGAGATGAGAGGGTTGTTTGTATAAATATACTTGTAGAAAGTATTTTAGTGGTACAATATTGTATAATATAGTTATTTATAGCGTACAATACAAAAGTAATATTTGTGTTTTGGAGTGATATGAGTATAGGATATAGTGCAGTGCGCGAGGCAATTAGGATATTCATATAATGTATACATATAATAATTATGTCAACCGACAGACGGATGCCACCTCTGTCTACCATCACGTGCGATCACGGACTACTGTAAAGTATTCAAAATGTCGAGTTTTTTCAAAATATATAATGTTTTATTTCTCCGAGTGTGAATCACACGCTTGTACCACTGCGCCACGACTGTCTCTTTTTTTATCTATATTAATAAATTTAAATATTGGTTGATAGTCATCAAGTGTGCGTGTGTGTGTGTGTGGCTGAATGCATGCATATGCCATTAATTACACAGCATCATTAACCTTTGCATTAAATATCAGTTGAATTCATTAAAAATACTTTTAAAAATACTTCTGTGCTTAATTGATGTGAAGAAAATCACACATTAACACATTAACTGCCAATTTCTTTATTCTGTACAAAATCATAATCGTATTTGTTGGTCTAAATTTATGATTTGGTACTGAATGATTTTTTTTCGCTGTAGTGTCAAGGCAGTCAACCTTCAAAATTCGGCAAAAAATGGTTAACGGTAGTGTCTTAATAAGACCAGAATGATTAGTTTCCCAGATTCCCTCTGTCTACTCTACTATGTGAGGGATACACCTAAAAAAATTAAAATAAAAAAAAACAAAAAAACCTTATAAAATAACGCGTATAAAAGAAATATTTATAATATTATTTTACAAATACCAAAAAACTTGAACAGAAAAGTTCATCACACACAGCTAAAAGCTATCAAAAGAACTAAAAGTACTATAAAAAAAAACACAACACAAAAGACATATTGCGCGCCACAAAAGTACTTGCACGCCCACAGATATATACGTAACAAGTATGAATCTTTAAAATTGTTGTTTGCGTCGAAATTTAAAATAGAAACCATTTTCGAATAATGAAACAATTCATGTTCATAAAAACAACTGCGCTACAGAGAATAGAAAGAGTAAAGCGCGACTGCAAATTCTATCGCGATTCATGTTTAATTGAGAAAAAATAGCGCGGACTGCATTTGTGCTTATTGTTTTATTTTTCTAGCTTTATTTCCGAATGGGCAGTTAAGAGGTTGTGCACTTCTTGCTTGTTGTCCTACTTTAGCGGGGAAGTAATGGATTGATAATATTAATAATTAATAATTAGATTGTGTTTGTGTGTGATGTGATGATTATGTTGTTTATTAATAATTATTTATTATACTAGGTAGTGAGACCGAGAATTTGACACCAAAAATGAGATGTTTGTTATAAAAAGATGACCTGTTTCTATATTCTTTATATACAGAGTGGAAGTGTCAGCGCTCCTTTTACAGAAACAGCATATAGGGTAAAATATTTTAAACCCATACCTAAAAAAAATAATCAAGATTCCTCAACAGTTTAGACGTAGGATTTTTTTTCATTTCACGATGTTTATCTATATCTGTATTTCGTGTCACGCAGTTACGAATAGATACCAATAGCGTAAACACATACTACTACAAACTGGTTCTGACCCTGTATAATGATTCTTATTTTACGGCACATATATTTTTACACGCTTTATATGGAAAATATGAAATATATGAAAAAAAAATTAGTTCCACACATATGTGACATAACTTTAAAACAAATGTTTTGGTAAAATGTAGTATACTCTGAACGAATAATATTGAAATGTCAATGAGTCAAAAATGATTCATTGACATTATATTCAACTATGGAAAGAGTTATCATGTTAAAAAACATGATAACTCTTTGCATAGTTTTACAAAGCTTATGACATCGTTACAATTGAATCGAACTAAAAACATTCAATTAAAACATTCGATGATTTTTTACAACGTGAAATAAAAAATAAATGAAAACAGATAGCATAGAATTGTTTATTCGCCTAGTAATTGACATTTTTTTTTTTATTTGACTAAATATACAAATACTACAACTTCCTCCCGGCTGGTTTCCATATATTTAGAAATGTTGTGTGAAATACTGAAATAAACGTCGCGAGTTGTTCAGCCAGAACGGTGAAACATCTAACTTTCAAGCTTTCAGCTTATAACTAAATTATTTATATTAACAGATATCGGAAGCAGTTAACCTTTAAAAAAAAAAAGATAAAAAAAACTTATCATTTATGTTTTTAAATTATTGTGAAAGAGATTTCTACCCTCGTATATCCATATATCTACCCTCTTTTACATGAGTTTGCTAGCAATATATTCTATTTATTATTAACGAACTAAAGTTCGTTAATAATAAATAGAAGCTATTGCTCAAATTTAAATGAAACTCGAAATAGGAAATAAAATAGCTCACCCATCGGCTGATATTATGATACAAAGAAAGATATAACGACATATATATATATATTGATATACAACGCAGGTGCATCTAATACACGAGACAAAGTCAATATCAATCTAAGGATTCAAAGAAACGCATGTTCTTGTTTCAATATTAATGGATATGGACTGTGAATGCGACAAGTTATGTGGGGACAGAGTGTGGTTGTGGATTTCCACTCGAGGAAATGATATATTTTATATTTCCATTTTCTGCGCTCTGGTGTCGAGGTTAAGCGCGGCGTTGAGTTCTGCCACTCAACACACAATGCCTCCAGAATTCACTGGAAATTGGTGTCTTAACACTAGGTTCCCTCTGCGTGCTCTGACGTGTGAGTGAGGTTAAAAAAGATATTTTTTTCTTTTTATCCTTTTAAAGACAACGTTTATAATCTTTATATTAATGTATGCATATTAAAAAATAAGCATTTTGACATTTTACATGAAACTAAACAAATACGAAAGCCGTAAGCCGTGTTTTATGTCTGTGGAATATTCGTGTAAATGTTCCGAGCAAAAATAAGTGCAAAAGAAGTAAAACACATTGTTATTGTTGCGTAGATTAAGTTGTGTCGGGCTCAGTTGGTGGCAGTGTTTCATGAGATAACAGCCTGGATTTTTCTAGTTTATTCTTTTTAAATCTTACTTTTATTCACAGCCTACCCAAAAGCCGGGATTTACGATACGTATGGAAAAATTGTAACATTATTATGTTTCCTGTTATATTGTTTTTGTTTGTTTGCATATATATATATATAATAATATATATATATATAATATAATAATTGAGGCCAGTGGTGGCGCAGTGGCACGAGGTGTGACTGTAAAACCGGCTGGTTGTGGGTTCGATCCCCACTCGAGGAGATGAAATATTTACTTAAATTTATATTTCCATTTTCTTCGCTCTGGTGTCGAGGTTAAGCGCGGCGTCGAGTTCTGCCACTCAACACGCAATGCCTCCAGAAATCGGCAGAAAGTGGGGAACGGAGTGTCTTAACACTAGGTTCCCTCTGCCTACCCTGCTGTGTGCGGGATTTTGATTTGATATATATAATATATTGCAATAGACAAGTTTAGGTTGACACATAAAATTAATATTTAGTACATTTTTTTATAAAGTCATACGTTGCACGACAACATTTGCAACAGCTCATATTCGCATATGAAGAGTGGGATGACCCAAATATATTTCACACGTAGTAAAGTCGTAAAAGCTTAATGGATTCAATTAGAACTCGCTCCACATTCTGCAAGTGGCAAATTTATTTCAAAATTTGGAAGCATAAAACTGGAAAAGTCCATAGTTCGTTATCTAACGAAACATTGGTGTGTACTGGAATAACTTCAAATAAGGTAATACACGCGAGTACAGCGATGTTTTCACTTTGTTTTACTTGTTTTTGTTCATTCTCACGAATACTCCACAGGGGCTAATGTATACAGCGGGGACCCTACCTTGTTTACCGTGGGTTTTCATAAAAAGATCTCGCAAATATTTTGTTTTCAATATTACATGTTCAATAACATCAAGTTTCCGTTTTATCAGAACATAAGCATAATATCAGAGATATAAAAATGAATTGTGTAAGTTATTATTTTAATTTCAATTTACCAAACAACTGATACTTATATGGATTCCATAGTGTCAGCTTGAACAATTTCATCACATGCAACCTGTGGCAGGGTTTCCAGGTGAACACAACTTACGCCCAATATTAATAACCTATCTCCAACGTCAATCTTAGATTGTTTCATACATCTATCCAATCTCTAGATAGGATAGATATATGAAACAATTTAAGATTGACGTTGGAGATAGGTTATTAATATTGGGCGTTAGATACCTTCAGAAAGCGCGTCTATCACTACCTGAAAGGCTGGAAACGAATCTGTAACTCCTCTCATGCTACACGGGTTAGTGGGCGTTGATCACTTACCCTCAAGTAACCCGTACGTTCGTTTGCCTTGTCTTTTTTTTATAAAATAGACATTTCCGTACACCACTTTTCGTCTAATTCTCCAGCCATGGCGCGTAGAATGGCGCAACTCAACATCGTATTTTACCTCGTTACCAGAGCGAAGAGAAGAAATTACTAAATATTTTACTGCCCCGAGTAGACATATAACCCATAACCGGCGCATTTACAATCACACACTGCCACTGCGTCACTACGGCGTTCACGAAAAGAAGATATTTAGCATCCTAAAATAATATGGTTAACATGTTTTGAATTAAAACACAGTTCACAAACTAATCCACTATACCGCCATTTTCCAATAGTAATAAATCTTTATATGAATATCATACGTAGCACATATTCGCGCGCGATTAGTTACATGCAGATAATTACACATTCCATTTGTCCGGTTAATCCGGTTGTAATCGGTTGGCATTTGATAAGGGTCGCCCCGTCCTTAGGTGCGATGCTCATACCAACATGCCTCTAAACCGCACTCACACTAAATATTATAAAAAAATAAAAAATATGGCTTAGTGTCGAGGCAAAGTGTGGCGTCGAGTTCCACAACCGACAAACCACAGAATTTGGCGGAAAGTGAGAAACGGAGTGTCTTAACACTAGGTTTCCTGCCTACTCTGCTGTTTGCGGGATACAGAGTAAAACTAATTTTAGAAATAATAATTTTAAAATAGATGGGACTAATCTTTATCTTATAATAAGACTAGATTTTAAGAATTATATAGACATCAAACTACATACTATACTCAACAAAACGCGGCGTTGAGTTCCGCCACCCAACACACAATGCCTTTAGAATTTGGCGGAAAGTGAGAAACGGAGTGTCTTAACAATAGGTTCCCTCTGCCTACTCTGCTATGTATAGGAAGCTAATAAAAGAATATTATATTCACATTTGGTTTAAGTATGTGAAATTCAACTAACAATTTTAAAGTTCCAAAATATAATACAATGCCACAAATATAATTGAACAAAATCAAACAATTGCATCCGACTGAACACGATTGCGGTCTTATATCAATTTAATCGCTTTGATCATTATAATTTCATTAAATAATCTTTTCACATATGAAATTCTGTTGAGTTGTTGTCCATTACAAAATATTTACTAATAACTGTTAATATATAATAACTATGTTTTTAGGGTCTTTAATTTTTTTGCGTACATTTTACTTCGTGGTTTAGTGCTTCAGTTAGATAAAGCAATTATCTTAAGGCAAAAGTTTAAAGAAATTAATATATTGACAGTTGCATCTCAATATATTTTTAAAAATGTTATGTATGTTAAGAAAAACATTAATAATTTTACCAAAATTGATGATGTTCATAATATTAACACTAGGAATAGGCTTAAAATAGGGCACTTGTAACTCGGTTGCATCGAATCCGTAATTCTTTTATGGGACAATGTGTACGCTTTTACAATAGGATCCCAGAAAACGTCAGAGAATTTTCTATATCACGATTTAAAAAAAAATGTGAAAAGACGTTTGTGTGTTAAAGGTTATTACCAAATTATTGATTTTGTAACTGATAACACGCCTTGGGAATGAAATGCTGGGTCCAGTCTGTTTCAAAGGTATCATTGTCACCATTGAAACAGACTGGAGTGACTTGTCACATTAAATATGTATTTGTTTAAAGTTGATTTTAAAAAAATAAGTCCCGCTGAGTTTCTTGCGCCGGTTCTTCTCGGGTCTGAGGCATTAACTTCAGTGAACTGATGGTAAATTATTTGACGTTCAAAAAAAGAAGCATATAACTTCTTATTTTGTATTAAATTATTTGAATTTATCATTTTAGTCAACTAGGTGAGGCTTAAATCAGTATAAAATAGATTATTTTATACTGATTTAATAGTCTTTGCAAACAAATATGGTAGTTATAAAACTAATAATCCATATATAAATATTCTATCTAGATACAGATTAGCTATCAGTTTCACTAAACAAACATCAAAAGTATTATTATTAAAAATATTTGATCTTTGACGAATCAATTGTTTTTTTCTGTTCTAAAATATAAAGTATATTTTATTGCATATATGTTATTTCTCATTTTTGATTAAAGATATTTTAATATATAATTTTCGTTTGATTTTCTAAGCACAAAAATATACACAAATTGAAATGAAAAAAATCTATGGTTAAAAACGCTTATGTGACATGCAAAATAAAGTAAAAATATTGTTTATTATTTCTCAGGTAAGTATTATAAGCGAATGTTTTGAAAGCCTTATTGAATAAATATACATAAATTTACGTTGATATTCTTCAAAGAGCTTTGATGTTGTCCGTAGCGTTTAATTGTATTATATTATAATTATGTCATGAAAATTTGTATAACAGAATTCTTTTTTTTTAAGTTCCACCCAAATAGCAGAGACATTAAGAATGATATGGAGTGTCATGCACTACGTTCTTCTCTTTCCACCAGACTTCGTTTACTACAGTAACAAAATTAACATAATTTATTCTTCTAAGTGGAGATCGAAGACACTACTGTCGCATTTACTAATAGATACTGTGCCACTGCGCCACAATGAACTGAAAATATATCAGGAGGATTACGTTTCCTCAGCACACCTCGCTCAGTTAATGTGTTAATTTTTTGCAATAGATATAGAAAGTACTATAGAAAACATTATTAAATTTACTTGCATTGTGAAGCTACCTTTATAACGCTATATGTTTGGCTTCTGATGCATATTTATATATTATATATTTAATATTTTATGGTTCTGGTAACGATCTGGCACGGCGTTAATTTTCACCACTCGACACTGCCTACAGAATTCGGCGGAAAGTGAGGAAAGGCAAACTTAATGGGAACGGAGTATCTTAACAGTAGGTTTGCAGGTTCTTTCCGCCTTTCCTTCTTTGTGCGGGATACAGCGTGAAACTAAAAAAAAATGGATTACGAACTATAATTTCATGAAATAACTTACATATTTACATATTTTTTGATAAATTTATATTTACTTGCAGTTGTTAATTCATATATTTTTTAAACTTTAATTATATAACATGTTAGTATTTAATTACCAGTAACACCGAATGGATAGATACATCACAAGCCGAACGCTTAGACCGATCTTGCCTCTCTATCGCTGATACCGCGCTCGAGCTTTCTCTCTCGACTCTCGGTTCTCGGCAGAACGTGACAATGAGAGAGTGACATACTTTTTTACGATTAATAAAACGTTATCACGTCAAAAAAAGTATAGTATTCGTTGTAAGTCTACATAAAGTAACACAAAAATTACCATATTTGAATTCCTTATGCAAAAGATTATTTTATCTGTAATAAAATCCACAAAGAAAATACAAATAAAACAACAAAATTGAAACGTTTAGTTACAAACAATCATACAGTTTTCTAAAAAAATTTTTCCCATCGTCCTTGTCATTATATTTTTCATGATATTATAACAACGTATTCCAAAAATAAAACAAATTTTATAAATTCACTAACGTTTTTATAAGGGTTATCTTCTCTTATATAAGCATGGGAAAAATATACAATATTACTCGCCTACAAATTAGCTTTTTAAATTTGATTCCACCTTTACGTTCAAATAATCATAAAACGATCATAGCTGGCAATAAAGAGGTCATGTAATATTTTTTCACATTTTTCACTGCGTGTTTTATAACTCAATATAAATGAATTTATGATGAACAGTAAAGATTCAGCCTAAATTATACTATTAACGCCTTCATTCGAAATAGGACATCAAATATTATGATTATTTTTGTTTAAGTAAATGTTTACGGTGCACGGTGTTATGTGATCGAGACGCAATGTTTTTGAAATAGGCAATTGATAAGGAAATTATCAATTGCCTATTTCAGTAATAAAAATTATTTAAGTAATAAAATTTCATTCTGTCTACCCAGCCTGATTTCGGATCTGTGTAAAAAAAGCTGGTCAAATGCGAGTTAGATTTACATACCGACAGAATTATGTCAACAGGTAATGTATAAATGTTGACAACCTTTAGTTCGCAGACGCATGCACTCATTTTGTATGAACTATAATGAAATGAACTATAATTATATGATTATAATGTTTTTTCTTCTGTGAAAACAATAATTAATGAAATCAGTTTCACGCTGTATCTCGCACACAGCAGGGTAGTCAGAAATAACCTAGTGTAATGACACTCCGTTCCCCACTTTTTGCAGAGTTCTGTGCGTTTGCGTGTTGAGTGGCAGAACTCAACGCCGCGCTTTGCCAGACGACACCAGAGCGACGAAATGGAAATATAAATTTAAGTAAATATTTCATCTCCACGAGTGGGGATCGAACCCAGTGAAATAACTATTAATTTTAACTTTTTACTTTATTCATCTATTATTCACGGAAAGTACTCTATAGGTTTTGATTGAGAAATGCAGCAAAAACGATGTATGAATGTTCATAATCATATATTCTGTTTGTTTTGACGTAGAAGCTAAAAGCTTGATTTTTTCTTTTGCATATTAATTTTAAATTGATAAATCTATGCGATCTCGAGATAAATGCTCTCAACAGATGGACAACAAAGTGATCCTGTAAGAGTTTCCTTTTTGCAGTATGGAACCCTGAAAAGGAAAGAAATATATTTATAAGTAAAGGTTATTTAACTAAACTTTCCATAAATGTTAAAATCATTTTTAAACGTAGCTGAAATAAATTCTATATAAAGCGGTAGATTTTGTGAAGTATTGTTAGGAATTTTCCATCGAATAGCAGATGAATGGGAATTATGTTCGCATCATTAACTCTGTTCCTGCTTTTGTGTGGCATTAGCACATATTCTGAATATCTGACACTCCAGTTCCTGACATGGAAGCGGAGGGCTGATTCATTTACCGTCAAAGGGTTGAATATATTGTTAGTTCTCTCTCATGTTATCATTGCATCGACAGTCGTTTTGTAATTATAAAATTTAAATGAAGAGTTGAAATATTTTATTTTATTAATATTTATTTGCATCACTCTGTATCCCGCATGTTCCAGGGTAAGCATAGGGACCCTAATATTAAGATACTCCGCTCCCCACTTTGCATGTTGAGCCGCAGAACTCAACGCCGCGGCTTGCCTCGAGACCAGAGCAAAGAAATGAAAATGTTAAATATTTCATTTCCTCGAGTGGGGATCCACCCACAGCCTGTCGTGTTTACAGTCACACGCTTGTGCTCCTGCGCCACGACTGAATAATATTATTGAGAATAAAAAAGAATAGAAAAATCTATTCTGTACATGAAAGATACAAAAAAAAATAAAATTGATCTCGATTATCGAAGCTAAAAAACCACTCAATTCTTGTTTGTCTGCCTGTCTGCTTGTTCGCCAATCACGCAAAAACTACCAGACAAAAAATAATGTTTTTTTTTGTATGATGATAGCCTAGGGTCTAGAGGTACATTTATTTAATGTACATTAAGTTTAATACATATTTTCATAATAATTTTTGTTAAAAAAAAAAGAAAAATACAAATTATTTAAAATACCGATAACTACTGGATGGTAGTGAATGAATTTTAGCATGTTAATAGTTCAAAGCCTAATGCAACTTATAGAATAGTTTTCATCATAGAGTATAAAGCAATTTTAGTAGGAAAAATAACATATTCAATTTTTTTTACGAAAAATAAAACAAATTCGTCACTTTTATGATCTGATAATCAGAACTTAACCAACTTTCATCAAAATATCCTTGATGTGTAACTAAATGTCATGATAGTAAAAAAAAAATCATAGGTTGGGTTGATATTCATTATTCGTTCATTTTTCACGCATTTTATTTAACGCAAATTTAAGACATATAATCTTCTCATAGATGCTATTCTATGGTATATCTAAGGTAACAAACATTAAAAAATTGAGTCAAATTGATAACCTCCTCCTTTTACAGAAGTCGGTTAAAAAAAATCTAACACAATCAAATTATTATAGTTGATTGCTCGCAAGTAAAGCTAAATTATATAATTTTATTGAAAAATATTAGTTTATCTTCCTATTTTACTAACCAACAATTTAAAAGAAGAGAAAGTACAAATACAGTCAAACGTCAACGTAGGTACCATTAAAAAAATATTAAATATACCCGCTTTAAGGCTATATTTGTCGGGACTAGCGCAAATAGCGTCTACAATAAAAGGCGAATGTATTTGGAAAGTAAATTCAGTAACTAAATAAAATCAAAATACAGTCAAACCGATAATCTCTTTTTCTTACAGAAGTCGGTTAAAAAGTTAGATGTGAATACATTTTAATTATTGGTATGTATGTTACATTCATTTATAATAGATATATTTCTTAAGAGAACTTTCTCAAGAGTGTGTATCAAAAAATATATGAAATAATGATGTTAAGGAAGTATCAAATATATTTTATGAGTTGAACTTAATGTTATACTCAAAACAAATAAATTGTATGTAAAGTTATTAATACGTTTCAAGTACGAAAAAAAGAAAAACATGCAATATAATTGCATCTTTTTTTTCCTTTCAATGTTTCTATTATTTCTATGGATATGGCAATCAAATATGGGTAATTTTTTATGACACACATTATTAGAATATTACAGACATAAATGATCGCTATTTATTAAATAAAAATATAAACGCTGCGAAAAAAAAAATTACATAACATTTACTTACCAGTGCTATGCTCAGGTCGACGGTATAAATATGATAGTTCAATTTGTATCCATGCGTGTTACAGTTTATACGGTAGTTGATATAAATTCAAAAACATTTATAATATAATATGGAAACATTTATTGTACCAAAATTTTAAATGGCGACCTTCGTGGCACAGGGGCAGAAGGGTGTGACTGTAATAATACAGTTGTGGGTTTGATCCTCACTCGTGGGGAAGGGGTTATTTTTTATTATTATTTTCATTTCATCGCTCTGGCACTAAAGAAAAAACCTGGTGTTGAATCCCACAATTTAAACCGCAATGCCTCGAATAAATCAGCGGGAAGTGGGAAACGGAGTGTCTACTACTTTCAGTCTGCCTACTGCGTTATATGCGGGATACAGAGTAAAGCTGATATTACAAGTGATAGCTTTAAATTTAAGGTAAAACTTTTTTTATATAAAGTTTGTTTTTAAATAAAACCAATAGTTAAATAAATAATTTAAAATACATACTCTAAACTTAGAATATATGTTCTTAAATGTGCTTTTAAGTAATGAATAGTGACGTGGTACGTTCAAACACGCTCGACGGGCCCTAACTAATTCTGTTTAGTTCTACCAACATTTTGCTAATTTATATTTGCTAACGGATACAGCTTGCACGGAACAGTTGTGCTGAATCATATATTTACTGGCAGCTTCAGGTAAAGAAGATATTTACTATTATCAATAATATACATATATTTATTTTATTTAAAGCAAAGCTTATACATATATTTAATAAGTACTAAGTGAATGAAATTTATTTATTCGCTATAAGGCCAAGGAAAAGTCCGGCGTTAAGTTCCGTCACTTAACACACAATGCCTTGAAATCAACGGAAAGTGGAAAAGTATTATAGTATAGCTGTATTTGGGATACAGCATGAAACTGATTTTTTAAGTAAACGAAAGTATTTAACTGTAAGGTTAATTTTTAATATAAATAAAACGTCGAAACGTCATGTACTGTATTGTATAGTTTATGGTATCCTGACGCAAGCCCCTGACAAATGTAACACCATTCATAAGTTTACAGTGCAATGTTTACATTTGAACTCTTCATCTTGACGTGTTAAGTGGATTTTTTTTTGTTGATGTTGGTTGTATTATAGTTCTATATATTTTTTTGTGGATGATTGAGAAAATATTTTCTATTTCTATTTAGTAGGAGTGTAAAATTTTAGAACTATATAAAATTTTATAACTATATAACATTTTATTTTTAACAGTACGCTCTACCGGGTAATTTAGTGTCAAAACACTAATAACATTTTCCACCTGAATTTGAGACATTGAGTCAATAGTTACAAAACAGAACAAACGTCGCACTGCTGCACGTGGTCATTTTCATCACATTATCATAAATCATTTATACCAATATAACAACATTTTGTATGAAAGCTACATTCCTCACAATTTTATAGGCTTACAGAGTAAGTCTTAGTTAAAAAATAATATATATCCCAGTACATTGTATGGGGGAAATATTCTATATTTGAAAATTACAAGGAGGGTACTTATTTAGAAAACGTATAAAAAATTGATCGTAGCAGAACTCGAACCCGCGCCTCCTGTAAACCGACCAAGCGCTCTGACTACTAATCTGACCTGGTCGGTCGATATAAAATGTCAATCAATCAAATCAGCTTCGTGATGTATCCCGCACACAGCACAGTACAGTTTATTTTTCTTGTTAGCATCTCTGTAGGAAGATTTTTACAAATTTCCGCTTATTTTACGTTTTCAAAAAATATTAAATATACGTGATAATGTATATAAAGTAAAATAAATTTATTTGTGAAATAAAACGTTTTAAATCCTACCTTGTAATTATAGTCATTACAGTCAACGCGATCACCATAACGTGGATATATGTATGTATAATTTTACGGGGTTTTTGTTTCATATGTGTATACAAAGATTACTAAAATAAATTTACTCGTATATTAGCATTACTAAGTCACAGGAATCTATAATGAGAATTTTACCAATATATTTACTATCGTAATTAACTGTAGAGATGTAGATGTTTCATTCACACCTTATATTCTATTATACATAGTGAAGATTTTTTTTCAAGATAAATAATCGCCACAAAAGCACGATATCTATTTACATTAAAATATCCATTAAAATAGAAAAAAAACCCTCCTTAGCTATCATTATAATGTAATCTCTATCCAACCGATGTCTGTAGACGTCCTCGTATCTGATTACTGATTGGTAGCGATTAGAGAGACGACCGGAATGCGTATTACTGAGTGATTAAACCGTTTGAAGATTTGCGACAGCAAGGCCTTACACGTATGCGAACATTAGATAAGTGTGCCTTTAGGTTATTTGTATAGATAAGGCAATTTCATTTTACTACTAATATATTATGTTTATTTTTGACTACTACAATTAAACATGGTTCTATTTTTTTTTATATAAATTTTGTATGTTTCTTTGAACTCAGTTGAGCTTAGAATGTTTTACAAATAAACTTTTTAGGGTTCCGTACCTCTAAAGGAAATTCTTATAAGATAATTTTGTTGTCCGTCCATTTGTCCGTATGTCTGTCTGTTAAGAGCCTTTATCTCAGGAACGCTTGGAGATATTGAGTTGAAATTCAGCAAATATCACGTATTTCGACACTATAAAGAAAATCAAAATAATAGTTTACTTCCGGTTGACCTAGAATTATGAAATTTCGAAAATAATCAGGAAAAAATCTGAAAAATATAAATTTGTGGTTAATTCCTAAAAAATAATAGCCTTAACAGTGAGGGGGTCAAATTTGGTACTAAAGCCCCTAGTTTAAGTAAGGTAGATGAAAAGGCTTGTGCGTATTCCAATATATATTTTACACTTCCAGAAAAAGTTAGAAACCTCCAATTTTTGTACAGAACCCTCGGTGGGCGAGCCCGACTCACGCTTGCTCAGTTTTTACTTATTTAACTAGCTCTATAACTACTTAAACGGCATAGGTACAAGGGCCATATTTTTTTTTAAATATTCGGAAAGTGGTTAAAAAAAGTAATATCATTAAGTTTTCTTTCTTAATTAACCACGTTACCATATAGCCTCAACTTATTTTTAACAAGATTATAGCAATATAACTATTCACTTACAATTTTATTACATAAAAAAACACACGAACAAATTTAATAATAGTGTTACATGCTGAAACGAGTTTTAAATTTAATATCGTTGACAAGTAGATTCATTGCATTTTTAAATTTAGCACACGGCTGTCTTCTGGGATATATATTTTGCTGCTTGCGTCGCTGATATGTTCATTATTGTGGAAGTAGAAGCATTAGGGTTTTTCACTAAATTTATAATGTTTTTTTTTCTCAACTTCGTTCTATCCCGCAGTAGACTGAGGTTAACACACTCCGCCTCACACTTTTATTATGTGTTAGTGTAGCGGAACTCAACGCCGCATTTTACTGACACCAGAGCAGGAAGATCCTCTTTTGCGGGACTCGAATTTAGGAATGCGGCGGTCGAAGAATACGAGGGGTTCTCTATTTTAAGTAAATAGCCCGACCTATAGACGCCACTGGAGACAAATTAAACTAATCTAAGATAGTTTAACAATCGCTAAACCGCTGGACTCGGCCACGCCAACGTGCAATCAAGCCGTCAAATCGGCTGGAGTTCGTCGTCGACGATGTCGGTATCGTGCTTGTATTTGTAAGAATCTTTTTTTACCTACATTTTTTTCAGCTTCACGCAGTATCTTGCACATACGTTCCCCATTTTCCGTCCAATTTTTGGCGCATTGCATGTTGAGTGGCAGAACTCAACGCCACGCTTTTGCCGTGTTACCAGAGCGAACAAATGAAAATATTAATAAACATTAATAATAATTCATTTCCCCGAGCGGGGATCCAACCCACAACCGTAACGTTTACAATCACACCTTTTTGCCACTGCACCACGACGGTCTCGCTACTTGGACGGACGGATGTCTGAGCTTGGGTCTCGCGCGTCAGGGGTGTAATCACATGCACATGAGAGCCTATATACTAAAAGTGGCGCCTGGATAAGCGTTTGGAGTGCGTTCGAATGGATTTCAATTCGACGTCTCCATGTAGTCCAATTGGGTGCAACCTGATGCGATTTGTAAGAATTTGTTTTGAAAGGCTTGCTTAGTGGCTAGCTTAGTGACTACGGACACCGCACTAATATAGATTTGAATGAGTCTTATGCACGTTTAGTATCATCACCTTCGTGCTTCCGGCCATTTCGGAAAAATTACATATTTGGTGGCTAGTTAAGTCTCTAATAATAATATAATAAAATAAATAGTTATAATCTTTTAGTAAATTCTGATAAGCAATGTGAACTCACCGCTATGTGATGAGCTACACGATAAAAAGAATTTAGCTTCGTTCTAGTCAGATACTGTTAGCATAAGTTACGTATAGTGTAGTAATAGGTGTCACTGTAATAATGAATACGTCATTTGATATTGTTTCCATTATCGATTGTATTAAGTGGCGGTAGTGTGCTGCGTCTTTTCCGGTGGATTTCCAATATAAGCACAAACGACACGGCACTCGTGTTCATTACGTTCTAAGATATTGTCAAGACAACTTGTCATTATAATTCATATTTCAATATTGTGACTACGACAGTATATG
>JAATLQ010004002.1:0-17006 GCA_013421005.1 Heliconius erato x Heliconius himera | reverse complement strand
GATTTGCTGTTATTTATTTGTGGTTTTTCACTGGTGTGGTTAGGCATATTTTTTTTTATCTTCTCGGCAAGATTTTCACCTATGCTGACGAAATATTCATTAATTAGGTCAATTGAATCCTGTGGGGAACTTGAGTTCTGTATTAGTTCAGAAGCGATAGTTTTATTATCACGAATACTTAGCTTATTTTTTAATACCTTCCATAATTTCTTATTATTTGATTTAGCTCTTACAATCTCAGATTTGTCAAATTCTCTCTTAACTCTTTTCAAGATGTTATTACAGAAGTTTCTGTACCTGCGATATGTAATCTTTAAAGTTTCATTATTCGGTTCCTTTCTTAATCTCAAGTGCATATTGTCACGATTACGTATGCAACGTAATAATCCAGGTGTAATCCATGGCTTAATAGGCCTAGACCGATTGGAAATATGCAGAATCTTTGAATTCGCAGCTATGGTATGGGACAACATTTCAACGAACAAAGCGCTGGACCTGTTTGGATCATTACATTTTAGAACAAGACTGAAGTCTAAGGCTTTCATACACTTATCAAGATCCTTGAGATTTATTTTAGTTATGCTACGAGTAATGTACTTATTATCTTTTAATGCTAGGGAAATCATTACTGCGTTATGATCAGTTACAGAAGACTTCAAAACAAAAGATGTTGCAAGCATTTCAGATTTTAACATTATATGATCCAGAGAAGAATTGCCTCTAGTGGGAAGGTTATGGGTAGGCTGCAGTCCATATGATGCGATTAAATTTAAGTATTCCTCGGATTGGTCGTCGTCCGCGTTGTCAGCAATATTAATGTTAATATCGCCAATTAATATAATAGTTTTAAAGGATTTTAAAGATGCAAGAATAGAGTCCAGCGATTTAAGAAAATTCAAAGCGCTAGTTTTAAAGCAATGAGGGCGATATATAGCGATAATAACTGTGCGTAAATTCAATTTTATTACTAAGCAATTAGCTTCTAGAAATTCAGGTTCACTGACATCACAGATAATACCATTTCTGACGTAGGCAATAACACCATCGCTTTGGTTATATGAGTCGCTTGTTGAGTAACTGTGATAATCATCTAGAATAGGAATAAGTGGAGCAGATGCGAGCCAACATTCAGTGAGTATTATTACGTCAAGTTCGACCTTTATTTGAGAAAGGAGTGTATTGAAATTATTAAAATTACACCTAACGCTACGTATATTTTGCGAGAGAACATTTAAGGCTTTTGTTTGTACCATAGAATCTACTTCATAAGGATTACAGTAATACGCATCAGGCATCTTAATATCATCCAGGTTGTTAATTGTGTCGCTAATATCTGTCATTGGAAAAGAGTCTATGGTAAACGATAAAGCTAAAACCTAGTCTTGTTAACATTAATAGTACCAGCATTATAAGCAGGCCAAGTGACAAGTACATTCCGTAAAGTGAAACTGAAGATAAGACATGATCGCCAAGGAGAAGTTCATATTCGTAATATCCCTCGATTACGAAATAGTTCAATAATATATAATGTACATAGTAAATGGTATGGTTAATGTGGAGTAATATGTATAGTGTAATCATAAGCATGCATGTATTGTAAAAATTAATAATAACAATATGTTTGTGAAATTTACAGTAAAAATTAGGAAAAAAGTATAAAATATATAATAACAAAGAAATAAACCATCCAAAAGTGAAATATGCCACTAATAGTCAGATTTGATCTTTTAATTTAATAAGGCTTTCGTCATTTTTTATGGATATCTGTGGCATTCCCTCTTTTTTACGCAAATAGATATTGTTATTTGTTATCCAGCAGTAAAGATAGCCATTTAGTTTTGCAAATTCTCTGGCGCGATAGAATAAGCTTCTAGCCTTATGTGTTAAATAGTCCGATATATAAATAGGTTTGCAGTCTCCATCTAAATTCAAGTGCTTGGTGTTTAGTTTGTTGCGATCGTGGCTTCTATTGTATCTTTTTAGGGACGAGATTATATTATTCTTTACAATCGTGCTGTGTAACTTCACTATTATGGGCTTATTATCTTCACTCTTCGTACCAACTCTATATATATCCACGATATCACTTGGGGATATGGAGACATTTAAAACTTTTCCAGCAGTGAGCAACATATTACTAAGCTCCTCTTTTGATTCAAACCTAGTGGCTTTTGGAATATTCCGTATTTCTATGCAAGTTAGTCTTTGGTTTCGTTCTAAAATATCAATTCTGTCTTCCAGTGCTTTTAGATGGGCTGAGTTAGCTTTGCGGTCCTCCTCGAGGTGGTTTAGTTTATCATTTAAGTCATCGTATTTCTTGCTAACAAACTCAATAGATTGTATAATCTGCTTATTTTGCTCCTGGATGTTAGTGACCGTCTCGTGCAATGTTGATAGTTTCTCATCCTGCTCTTTTGAAAACGCAGTAAACATTATGCGCAACTCTGCCAGTATATTGCGGGATTGACTATTGTCATCACCGTCGTTCTTGCGTTTGCGCAGAGAAATATTTGACTTTGTCAATTTATCCAAGGCCGGTTATTATAAAATATATAGGCCGAAACACAGTGATGACCACACACGCAACCATTGTGAGTTCGACTTCCATTTGGGGAAATAAATTATTTTCATTTCCTCGCTATGGTGACAAGACAAAGCGCAGTCTTGAGTTTTTATATAATTTATTTACTTTTCCCATGTATAGAAAGATAGAGAGAAAATAATATTAACTATTGTTTGTCACATCGTAGTTGTTACTATGTTAAAAACAAGCAAGTTTTTTTTTTATTTATTAACGGTATTGTTATAAGATATACCAGGGTAGGCAGAGGGAACCTAGTGTCTTTGCGTGTTACGTGGCGGGACTTAATACGCTTTGTCTTTTTATCAGAGTGAGAAAATGAATATAATTTATTCCCTCATGTAGGAAACAAACTCACAGCCGTCGTGTTTAAGTCACTACGCCAGTCAGGTGCTGTGCCGTGTCACCACGACGACTTTTATTTTATAAACTCTTAGTAGAAAAATCTTTACATTTTTTTCCACTATCTTCTTTATCACATCTGCTTTGTAAGACGTTTATCCAGCTTTATTGCTTGTAACTTACAACTGCAGCTTAAAACTTAAAAGCACTTTCGGTCAGTTGTAAGCGTTGAAATAAAACTTCAAGTGCGCTTGTAAGTTGAACTTAAAACTACTTTAGGCGTGTGGCAAGATGATAACAGCGCTATTATGTGATAATAATATAATTTAGGCCAGTCCTGGCCCAGGTTCACAAAGTGTAACTGCAAAGTCGACTGGTTATGGGTTAGATCCGCACTCGAGGACATGAAATATTTATTTAAATTTATATTTTCATTTCTTCGCTCTGGTGTCGAGGCAAAGCGCGGCGTTGAGTTCCGCCATTCAACACGCAATGCCTCCAGATTTTGAGCGGAAAGTGGGGAATGGAGTGTCTTAACACTAGGTTCCCTCTGCCTACCCTCCTGTGGGCGGGATACAGCGTGAAGCTGATTAAATTTATTTTTATCTGTATCTGCAATACTATAATAAGATCGGGCATGGCATAATAATATATACATACAAATATTTACATACTCTATTTACGTATAATATTTCTAAGCAACCCACAGCGACCGGGCCGAGCCAAGGCACAACTTGGTCACCGTCAGTTTATGCAAATTCGGAAATTTTCAATTTCGATGCAAATCACTTTCACTTTTTGGCAATATAATGTGATAATACGTTAACTTGGATGTGAATATAAATATGTTTTTCTTTCTTTAAAAAAAAAAACAACTAATTGTGAGTCAAAGTTATATAAACAAGTAATAATTGCTATACACATTTATGTCGATATCACAAAAACAAAAAAAAACTGTTTAATGTAAATAAACAGGAATTAAAAGCTGCTTTTAAATAAATAAGCTTATATCAATTAGGATATTAATAAATTTGCATCACGGTTTGCTTCGAATAGAAAGATATTTTTCCAGTAGAGAGTACCAAGTGTTAAGACATTGAGTATTTAATTGTTCTTATCACACCACAATTTATCTACTGAAGCATGGAAAAGAAATAAAGAAAATGGAAATAAATTTCCAATTGTGGTACAATTTCTTTAAAAAGCTTAGTATAAACTAAATTTAAGTATACCTCAGTATTATATTATATAATACAATGAAATATATTATATGAATAAGTCAAGTACATTAATATTGTTAGAATTGAATTCAATTCAGGCTCCTACGCCAATAGCCCTCGAGCAGTTCAAAGTAACTTGCTGGAACTTGGTCCATATTATGATTCTTCAATATGTCAATGAAACTCTGTTTTATAGTATGACGAAATAATACAATAGGAAATGTCTACGAAAAAAATATACTATGAATATACGCATATATATTATCATAAAACCTAAAAAAAATTACGAACTTTTTGTCAGTGAATTAAAAATCTATGTTGCTAAACTAGATACGGTCCAGATATTTTAAATTATATCGTACATCTACTATTTATTAATTATTCTATACTTAGCCTTACTAATTAAACGTTTAAACTTACCACTTGTTTTAGAAATACAAGAAAATCTCTTAGTTTTCATACTTCCCAATTAAATTATTATCTCAAATTTTTAAAAATAAATACATTTTTATAAATCTCATATAAAATTTAAAATTATACTTAAAAATAAATTTAGGTCGCGAAAGGCATTGTAGTGGCATAACGTTGCAATGTAGACGTAACAGTTGTGAGTTTGATTTCCGTGTGTGACCGTGCGCGCGACATGCTGTGGGTTCGATTCCTACTCGCCGCGCACATTCGCCGCGTTTAATTCCACCACTCAAAACGCAATGCCTCCAGAATTCGCTGGAAAGGGGAGCGGAGTGTCTTAACACTAGGTTCCCTATCAAACGGGATGCAAGGAGGTGAATAAAAGAGACCATCATCGCATAATACCGAACCATCAAGTAAGACAAAGTGTGGTGTTAAGTTCCACATGCATGACGGTGAAATAAATACATATACAAATATGTCGCAAATAGATTTTATTGCATATAACCTGTAAGATAAAAAATATTTCGCGTATTTCAAGCTTTAAAACGTTTATTTAAATTTTAAAATCCTTGCTTTAAGCATTGCATGAATATAAAAAATAATATTATGTTCCAAAAAATCTGCCGAAAACAGTCCCATTTATTTTTACGAACGAATTGTGAAACGAAAAATATAAATATTAAAATTTTATTTTTATCTAATAATATTATGTACATTTGATAATAGTTATAACACTAAGGGTTATCTCTAAGTGAAGTTGTATAACATTTGAGAGCATGAATTTGTATAAAAGAATTATGATCAGTTAGTAAATCATATTTTTCTTCTTCTTAGTCGTACTACGGTCGGAGGGATCGTGGTCATGAACTGCCCTTTCCAATTAAAAGCGAGATTGAAATATTTCTCCATCTATTCCTATCCTCAGCAGTGCGTGTGCATTCGCCAATGAAACAGCCAGTGCAGGATTTAATTATGTGTGTCCATCCTGTAGACAATCGGCCGCGAGAGCGCTGCCCTTTGACTCTCCTTATATTATCAGGTGCTCTAGAAAGTTTTCGTTCCGTGTAAAGAGCTCTTTTAAGGTGCACGTTGGTACGGTGAGAAGTCAGTCCATCTAGTTCTGAAAAAGCGCCGCCAGCACCGCATTTTAAAGAAGTTTTTGTTGGCAATGAAATACAACTGCTACTAAATTATATTAAAACTAAAAATTAGCTTCACGCTGTATCCCGCACACAGCAGGGTAGGCAGAGGGAACCTAGTGTTAAGACACTCCGTTCCCCACTTTCTGCCGGATACTGGAGGCATTGCGTGTTGAGTGGCAGAACTCAACGCCGCGCTTAACCTCGACACCAGAGCGAAGAAATGGAAATATAAATTTAAGTAAATATTTCATCTCCTCGAGTGGGGATCGAACCCACAACCAGTCGGTTTTGCACTAACACCTCGTGCCGCTGCGCCACGACCGGCCTCGAATAAATTATAAAACCGAAAACCGGCCATAAATAAATTATAAATATTATGAAAGCCTATAATAAAACCCAATCTCAACATAATAATACAATATAAAAATTTTAAAAATATAGTGCATTTCTTGTAGTTTAGATGAATAATTTCCTCTAAATGAGAACCGAATCTATAATCATCGCTTTTACTGAAACTAATAATGCTACAAAGAAATTAAATTTTATTAAAGTTTCTTCAAGGAAAAGAAATAAGTTAAAGTAAAAAGTCTCGAAGTAAAAGCTATCTTTCAACAACATAATTAACGCTACAGCAGAATATAAATGTATTTTTAATTTCCGTAAACAGCTGATAGTGCAACGCGAGGTGATGAACGACTTGACCTACCAACTAAAACTGTTGTAACAAAAAGCTTGGATTGTCTCAGAGTTTCTAGACTTATTTTGAAACTGTCTTTCCTTATAAATCTCTATTACATTCTTAGTATATTTATATCTCAGTATAGGCCGTCGTGGCGGTTTATTATTGGTTGGTCTTACCGATACTATTAGTTTATTCGCAACAAAATTTGAAATGAAAAATACATAATAATATAAATCCTTATTATTTATACGGGAATGATGAATGGTATTTTTCGATATCCAGAACAATATTTAAGATTTTGAATTAGCTCGCTCTGGTAATAACAAAGACAGCGCGGCGTTGAGTTACTTACCATTTAACACCAGAAATCGGCGGAAATTGGGAAATGCAAATGTCTTAATAGGAACGAAGTGTCTTAGCATTAGGTTCCCAGGTTGCCTGTCTACCCTGCTAGGTATGTGCGGAATACAGCGTGAAAGTAAAAAATATACATTTGCCGGCATACACTCACATACTTTAAAAAACATTCACATATGTCAACTGAAACACAGAAAAAAAATATTCAAAAAAACATACCTACTGACTTAACAAAATTTCAGCTGGTCTACATTTTATTAAAAATAAAAAATATCTTGTTTTACTATTGTTATAAAATCAAAAATAAATATATGCTAAAACGAGAATGTTGCCACTTTTTATTATGCACCTTTTTGTTGTGGTTAATTCTAAATCTCCATTTTAAAATTGTATGGCTTAAAGTAGGCCTAATTAGTATCTAATTGTCATTAAAGGTGGGTAGTTATTATTTTATTCCCACGTTATATGTACACTAGGGCAGGCAGACAGAAACTATATTAGTTTCCGTCACTCTTTTCTTTTACTTTTCGCTCAATTTTGGAGGTATTGCGTGTTTTATGGCAAAACTTGACGCCATGGTATCTTTTAAGAGTATCTCTAGATTACATTGATCTTTTAAAGTTTCATCATTAAAATATTAATAAACAAAAAAAGGAAAGAAAAATAAGAATATAATTTTATAAACAACGTAATGTAATAATTATATTAAATGTTAACCTTTCGAAGCAGCTAAGCTGAATGTGGGTGAAAACAAAGTTAATTAATTTAAATCACATCCCCTAACAATGTTCAAAAGAGCGAATGAAATGAATATTTGTGACAAAAAGATGATATACATTCTTCTTAAAATAACCTTGAAGAAACATTGGTATTTTTTAACTAAAAAAAAATAATTATAAATTAGATCTTAGAATACAATATTAAAAAAATATTTTTGTCTATTTCATGAAATAAAAATGATACACAAAATAAAGAAATGCACAAATTAGTGCCATTTTTTTAAATTTTAAGTCACTACAATAAAAACATTGGCGATAAGAGAACAGAAGAGCTCATTTGCCGCATTGAATACCACATGTGAGATAAAGAATGACTGTAAGCAAAATTCTTTAGAAGAAATATGCTTACATTTGTTAACTACAAGCTTTATCCCGCTTAGCTTAGCAATATATCTTCGCATTGGGTATGCAGCAAGAACGTAGTAGTGCCTAGGCACTCTGAAATCTCGAGACATTATGTGATGAATGGTGAAGAATAACAGCGAGGATAATAAAATAATTCATTCCGGTTCACGATCGCCTTTACTAAAGTTACATAGTTTATTTAATAAAAGTGAAAGAAGATGTCTATTTCAGGGCACTCAAAGGGAAAAGTTAAGATACTCCGCTCTCCACTTTTTGGCGATTTTTGGAGGCATTGCGTGTTAAGTTCAACACCGCGCTTTGGCTTAGAACCAGAGCCAGGAAATGAGAATATTAAATATTCACATATATTTAATATTACAATCTAATAAACCTACCTGAATAATCTTTCTTATACGAAGTTAAAAATAAAAGTTCATTCCATACAACCGTACAGTAGAGTATATAACTTTTAAGATCACCTAATTATGTAGAGCTGATGACGCTATAAAGGTCCTCTAACGATGAGACCTCCTTAACGGTAACAGCCTCCCGCCGTCATCGTCGACGTTATTACCGCAATATAACTTTTAATTGTATCCGTTGATATTAATTTTTACAAATTTTATAGCTTTCCGCGACATGAAACTTTGTAAGCTTCCATCTTATTGAGTTACTGCTTTTTATGTGGTGGTTGTTAAATTAAAGACGCTTAATTTCTTTACTTTTGTATTGGAAATTGTAATTATTTAAATATTTTGTATTAGATAAATTTATTATACTATCTCTACCTAGTATCTGACGTTATGGGTTATTTTTTTTCCACGTTTTGGAGACGTGAAGACGTGGCGTTAAGTTTCGCTACTTAGCAAGCAATGTGCCATAAATTGGACGGAATGTGCGAATATAGTGTCTTAACATTAGGTTCGCTCTGCTTTCCCTACTCTAAATATAAGAATATAATGTAGAGCTGAAAAAATATTGAGTTGGTTATATTCCATAATTGAATGTTAATTCAACTACGTGAAAAAAATCGCATAACTGAAATCATAAATGATGTAAACATTACATTAACATTTTCACAGTCCTGAAATTTGTAAATTTAATTTGAACTGAGGTGAAAATTCTAAGAATGAAAAATAAAGATTATAGAATAAGAACGGCAAGAACCAATAAATTGACACTCACAACTTCGTCCGCGTGGTCTTTACGACTCTAAAAATGTTGAATTTCGTTTCCCGTTCCTTCTGGAATTTCGGGATATTCGTTCTTAATTTTTCCTAACACTCTCCAAGGACCCCGGATTTCCAATTTCAGTGTTTAACGCTGAGTAATTTTGGCTTTGTCCTTAAATATAGATTTGGTTTTAAAAGTACCATACTTATTAACCTTATCAAATAAGTTTTAGCAAGAAAATTATAACAATGTATAAGACCAATTTTGAAGTTTTTGCCATTGTTATAACCATTTTTTTAACTTTTACGTCCTCGTAGCCCTTGATTATATTATGAACTATTCAAGCGACTGCTTGTTGTTTTGTTGCTATTTTGTTTTTTATAGAATAATATATATTTTTATAGCTTCACACTGTTGGCTGCAATTTCTTTACTTCAGAACTAAGCGCAGTAATTTCTCTTGTTAATGAGGCGATAAAATAAAAAATAAAACATTGTGTCGAGTGTGAGTGTCGAACCCATACAGTCGCTACGCTGTGCTACTTCGCCACGACGGCCTAACTTTTTTTAAGCTTCACGCTGTATCCCGTACACAGCAGCGTATGCAGAGGGAACTTAGTGTTAAGACACTTCCGTTTCCCACTTTCCGCCAAGTTCTGGAGGCATTGCGTGTTGAGTGATGGAACTTAACGCTGCGCTTTGCCTCGACACCAAAGCGAAGAAATGAAAATATAACTGTAAATAAATATTTGATTTCCTCGAGTGGGGATCGAGCCCACAACCAGTCCATTTTACAGTCAAACTTTGTGCCCCTGCGCCACGACTCGCCTAACTTTAATTATACAGGATGGAAGTGTCAGCGCTTCTTTTACGGAAACAGCATATAGGGTCCTAAACCTAAAGAAATTAATCAAGATAACTCAACAGCTTAGACGTAGGTTTTTTTTTCATTTCATGATGTTTATCCAAACCTATATTTCGTGCGACGCAGTTACGCATAGATACCAATAACGTAAACACACACTACTACAAAAACATTACTAAAGGTTAATTCTAATAAATAATTAACGACTCGATTTCGGAATGAGGCGTATGCGGCGGCTTCCCTTTGATAGGTTTATGTGTGCGTGCGTCGTTCTTGGCAAATGGCGTTTTATATTACAACAATAAGTTTATTATTTGTTTTGTTTGAAAAAAAAGACTTTTATTTTTGGGAAAAGAAAATTGTATTAGGCTTTTATAGAGTAGTTGAAACTGTGGTTTCATTTAAAGTGGTGCTGACACTTCCACCCTGTATATAATTGTTTTCCTTAAATTTCTTCTACATAACCAGTCGATTTTTCAAATATTATCATATTATTTGAAAACATAAAAATTTAAATTTGTTAACATTTAAATAGCGAGATGCGGCCTGTTAGTGCACAGCAGGTTGACAAGTAAGTTTGATTATGTCGACGTAAATAAGTGTTGTAGTAATGACTAAATAAGACATGTCACTTTAAAATTACGTCGCGACCTATCAGATCCGACTTCGGTGTGCTAAGTGCTTCTCTTGAGAAATTGAACTGCGACGTTGGGAGGTAATGGAGGCTTACTCATAAATTATATAATAACATAAGTCATTTAAGACTATTGGGAGAAAAGAAAGCTAACTGCGAGTCGCACTCGTGCATAAATGGTTTTGCACCATTATCTATAAAAACATGCATAAGTGAGTCAATAATGAGTTCCGCCAGCCAAAATGCAATCTCTCAAAAATTTGTAAATTAGGTCACTTCACTTTCCCTACAATGTAGGAAAGAGCCTGAATATTACATAAGAACATAAAATGAGCATAAATAATTTTTATTACTAAGCAGAATTCCACATAGATTTTATTCCATAAAAATATTCACATATACCTATTCTATAGTGACAATGAATAGCAATTGAAACTGCAAAGAGTTCGTTATGTATTCGTAAAATTTAAAACTATGCTACTACAGCAGAGTGGCGCAGTGGAAGCGTGCTGGGCCCATAACCCAGAGGTCCGTGGATCGAAACCACGTTCTGCTATGATGTAAATTTTGTGTTATATGTATTAAATGCATTTGTAATAAAAAATCTATGTATATTATAATTTTTGTAATATACATATAATTTCTAGTATTTAAATATTTTTACAATAATATAGTTCACAAATTGAGATTTTTTTTTAAGTTAATTTGTTGCACATCATTGGGTTCGACTACTGAAAACACAATGATTTGGATGGAAAGCAAAGAATGGAGTATCTTAACACTAGATTTTCTGTGCATACCCAGCAATGAAAAGAATAAAGAGTAACATATACGCGTTTTTTAAGATATAAACGGTCATATCTTTTTCTAAGTAAATGTAGAAATATTTTTTTTTTTAGGAAATTATTGGGCTGTAGATCTGAGTATATATTTGGAATTTTAACTCGATATCTCCAAGCGTTCTTGAGATAAAGGCTCTTGACAGACAGACAGACAGACGCACAACAAAGTGATCTTATAAGGGTTATTTTTTTCCTTAAAAGGTATGGAACCCTAATAAAAAGACAAAAATTAAAATTTTTGATATATGGTAATCTAACATGCCCAATGCAGATTTTAATACGCCAAAACAAAGACTACTATTGAAAAACTTACTATTGATAAATAACAGATATTCCATAAAATATTTCCAATTTCACATATTTTCGACAGAATCTCAATGTGCAAAACGATTCGAACAATCGGTTTGCTCCCTCTCTAACAATTTATTCAACTCGCTTCCCGAAGCTCGTCAAATATTTAAAACTATTTCAGCTTTTTACGTTTTACCTTTCGCTTGCCTCGTATAAACACGGTATTGACTTTATTGGGGCGGTTTAGGTCTAAATATTGGGAGAAAATCAGAGAAAGTAACGAAGCTGGGTCGTTTTATTTGTTAAGTGTCACATGGTAAAGTTTTCGTTGATTATTATGTAATAATTTTTCATAGTTTTTGTGAAAAATTGAAAATATTTAAAGATACATTTCTGTTTTGCACTCTCCGTTCAAACAAATATACTGCATCAATACTACAATAGAAACCTAATTTGTTTAACCAATGTAACAGTATATACCTAGAGTATAAGTAAAAAATAAATAAATAAATAAAATAAAATATGCATGGCAATGCATATAAATAACATAGTTAATTATGAATAATACAAACTATATATTTTGAATAAAATATTAATCGAGCCGAGTTCGTGTATTATCGTCCCGAGTGTCGCGACCGTCGTTCCGTATATATAGGTGGTGGTGATGCTCGGAAGGCAGCGGTCGAGTCGAACTCTTAAGTACTATGGTACTAATAAATATGATGCACATAAAGACTCGTACCAAATGTATAATAAATATAATGTGATAATTCGAAGTCTATGATGGCACGATCTTTTAGGATCGAATTTCTTATAAAGGCAATATATGTGTAGGAGCGACATTAACTATGTCGTGGCTGATGCCGTCTCGCAGTACGCTCGCGGTACGTAAGCTATGCTTGTATGACGTTAGCCATTGACATTTTATATACTACTTCTACGACTTGGTATACGACTAGTAGGTGTGTGGTGCTGTTATGTCTCAGGTCCGGTGTGTGTAGTAGTGTTCGCCTGTCTCATACGGGTGTGTGATGCTATTTTATGTCCTGGAACTCTGGTGTATGTAGTAGTGTCCGCCTACGGTTCGAGACACGACTGTGGGGTGTGTGCCGTGCGTTTATTTAACATGTCGGCCGCCTTGCGGTAGTGCGTTCGTTCCAACGACTTATATTGATCTCACAAATCAATCAACATCACGAATCACCATTCTAATATAATCTTAATATAAACAAGCGTAACAACTACCTTCGGAAAGATCACACACAAACGTCCCGGAGAGTTCAATAAGACTGTTGCAGCCGCAGTCTGGTAGGAATTCACGGTGTAGGGGCGGGGAGGGGCCCGTACTCTTTCTTCCTTTTATTATAACTAGTTCACAGTTATAGTGGAGAGGAAGATAGGACGCACTCTTGGCTTATCTTCGGACGGGCTTCGAGTTATGACAATGTTATATTGTCGAGTCTACCGTTATCTAAATAACTGACACAAGAACAACTTCTGATGGCAAATACCTTATTAAAGCGATACCTTCTAATGGCATAATATAAAATACTTAACACTGTTACCTCTGAATCTCTAAAAGATTTTGGGTTCTTCACGATCACAACTATAAACGGTTCTAACCACTAGACACATCACGAGCCAAGGCATTATTAATGAAATAATATTTTAATTTAATTGGGATATCAGTTACACCAATACGGAAAAAAATTGTTTAAAAGAAATTCCAATCGACAACAACTCGAAATAACACTAACACAAAGACGAACATAAACACGAACACGAACACGAACACGAAGACCACAGTTTATTTATCAGAACGGGTAAAATTTGTAAATTCATTCCCCTGAGTGGGAATCGGAATCACGACTATTGTGCTTAAAGTTAAAAAAAATATATATACAACAGGGTACTGTGCTGTACAGTAATGGCGCTTGGTGCAAGACACAGCCACCGCTAGTGCAGGTCTAGTGGCAACTGTTGCTCTGATAGTTACCACTACCAACTGGTAGGGTGGTCATTTATTCTTCACTGTGAAAAATGATGACAAGACATAGTTATTTTTAAACATTTTTAAAGTGTTATTCCACACTTAGGAAAGAAAATACTTATTTAGAAAACGTATAAAAATTTGAACGCAGCGGGACTCGAACTCGCGTCTCCTAGAAACCGACCAGGCGCTCTGACCACTAAGCCATGCGTTCACTGGTCGGTTTCAAGGAGTCGAGGGTTCGAGTCCCGCTGCGTTCAAATTTTTATACGTTTTCTAAATAAGTAAGACATAGTTAGGTTCATTGAAAACAGAGGACGTACAGCAGAGTGGCGCAGTGGAAGCGTGCTGGGCCCATAACCCAGAGGTCCGTGGATCGAAACCACGCTCTGCTATTGCAAATTTTTTCTTGTCTTTCATTGACTCTACTCTTTTCTTACTTTTCATCAATTTATTTTTTATTATCTCAGATAACATTTGAATATAATTACATATTTTTACTTAAGTCTTTGGAAACTTGTTCTAATCATACTTTACCATATATGATAATGAAACATCACTTATATTATCATCATTACCAATTTACGTAGTTAAATATAATATACAGCGCTGCTCTGCTTGAAAAATTCAGCCGAAAGTGAGGACATAATGTGTCAATACTAGGTTCCTTTGCCGGATTGTATTCGGGACACAGCGTGAAGTTGATTTTATTTGCAGTGCTGCTATTAGTCAAATCATAACGCACTTTATTAACTTGAACTGGCAACAGTGTTGCCAGTTCAAGTTAATAGAGACATATTAGTAATATAACTACAATATATGTAAACACAAATGATCTTTACTTCTTAACTGATATTATATAGGTAAAGAACTCATCTGATTAACTAATGGTTCGGACTACAAAAAAAAACCTTTTTGTCTTTAATAGTATCTGAGCCCAGAGCTACCTCCTGCACTGGAGTGTGTCTTGTGTCATACTGGCAAGAAAAAAACACGCGGTGCTGAGAAAATTAAGCTATCAAGGGAACCAATAGTCTTAATAAAATGATCCCTCAGCCTATATACAGCCTATCCTGCTGTATGCGGGATACCGCTTGAAGGTAAGAAAAGCAAATGACTAATATAGTTACTATTTGTTAAAGTTACTAGTTTGGTTAGGTTCTATGGCATCTGGTAGATTTCGGATTTATTTTTTGTATTTTTTTTTAAATATTCTAGAAAATATCAAATGTCAAATATATACAATCTCAAATATATATATCAAATAGTCTTTCCGCATTAGTATTTGGGTTTCCTAAAAGGCGCGGGTTCAAATTCCGCTACGTTCAATTTTTTATACGTTTTCTTAATAAGTATTTTTCTTTCTTAAATGTAGAATAACACTTTAAAAATGTTTAAAAATATAAAACAATACGTTACGATGTATAATGTACATAATATGGATATAGAAAATTTAACAACTCAACATTACTGCACTGGGCTAGAGAGTATAGAGAAGCACCAATAGGGGATTTTGTCCAAATTTCTACGGCAAAGAAAAAGAAATTAATTTTCCATTATACGACAAACAAAATTGCGAGTGATGACTAGTATTAAATTCAATAAATAAAAAAAACTCCATAATATTACTTAAATGAACATATTAAATTTCTTTATCCATTTAGACGCAAAATTAGTTCGGTACGAAAAAAAGCAGTATCCTTTCAAAGTCGAACTTTTCTAATCAACCAACTCTATGATAGATTGGTTATGCAGATTTAAAGAATTCTGAATATTATTGTAATAACAATATAGTCCATTTTTCCTTAATACCTAACAGTACATCGACCCCTATTCGATAGTAAACATGTTTTTTACTGGGTCTTAATGAAATATTTTGTATGATGAGACTGTTGTGGCGCAGCGGCTGTTGTTTTACTGTAAGCACGATGGTTGTGGGTGCGATGCCCAGTCGGGGGAATTAATTATTTTCATTTCCTTGCTCTCTGGTGAAGTGGTTGTAACATAAAGTGCGGCATTGGGACCCATCACTCAATATTCAGTGTCTCGGAAATAGGGAGGTGCGTATATATGGAGTTCCTTAACACTATGTTCACCTTTGCCTACTACTATACAGAAAAAAGCCTAAAGCTACCTATTTTAATTTAAGCATAGTACATACATTATCACAGTTGTAAGTCGTATTCATAGA
Source organism: Heliconius erato x Heliconius himera (assembly GCA_013421005.1). Lineage (NCBI taxonomy): Eukaryota > Metazoa > Arthropoda > Insecta > Lepidoptera > Nymphalidae > Heliconius > Heliconius erato x Heliconius himera. The sequence continues at coordinate 1,159 of JAATLQ010004002.1, read as the reverse complement.
GCGGTTGTGTTGATTGTTTATGCAAATCAGCGAAATCGCAAGCGCTCGAAGCTTAATTGCTGAGCTTACGAAGACATTAATTAACTACTTGTTCAAACGGTTTTGTTATATTTGCAAATAAATAAATATGTTGCTTTATTTATAACTATTTGTTGTGTATACGTATATAAGGTAAAATAAGGTTAATTCGTGTTATAAATTCAAAGTCATCAATTTTCAATATTCTTTATTTAAAATTCCATTATCGAAAGAACTTGTCGCTACCACCGGCTCGGATGACAGTTCTACTGAAAAGAACAGGAAACAAGCTCAACAGCATTATAACAATAAATATGAAAAAATATTAAATATTTTGGCAAAAAGTATATAGCAGAGCGTGGTTTCGATCCACGGACCTCTGGGTTATGGGCCCAGCACGCTTCCACTGCGCCACTCTGCTGTATGGCCTCAGTGCTAAAAATAACTACCTATTTTATTCATTATGACACTCCGTTCTCTATTTTTGTTGTATTGAAAAGCCGAAAAGGGAGCGAGGAAATGAAAATATTTAATTCTCCCGAATGAAATGCGACTCATAACCATCGTGTTTACAGTCAGCTTTGCCACGACAATTTCAATATTATTTTTATATTTATTAATTTAATAATATATATGAAAAACTTAATTTAACTTTATTATATTTATATATTTACATTAAAATTTTATATTTTAAAAATAAAAAAATATTATTAACACTTTTGTTTTATTTTTCAGGCAAAAATTGTTACATAAAAATCTTATTTTAGCCTAGCATACGAAAGTCATATAAGGAACAAAAAAAAGAATTTCAAGTATTTAGGTATGAATAACCTGCGATCTATTTTATAAGCACTCTTTTAAATCTATGTACTAAAGCAAAAATAAAATAAAAATTATACTTTAAAATCTATACTTATAATAAATCTGTAGAAAAGTCGTTTCTGTACATTGAAAATATTTAAGAAAAAATTAGCCAGGGTGTTAAAGGATAACTAACAGAATCCATTTCCAACATTTTTGGAATTTTTGTCTGTTTGTCTGTTTGTCTGTTTGTCTGTTTGTCTGTTTGTCTGTTTGTCTGTTTGTCTGTTTGTCTGTTTGTCTGTTTGTCTGTTTGTCTGTTTGTCTGTTTGTCTGTTTG